>PVJO010017141.1:0-40067 GCA_004026905.1 Hystrix cristata | reverse complement strand
CTGGAAGAAAGATAGCCTCTTTAATGCATGGTGCTGGAAAAATTGGCTTACCACATGCTGAAAACTAAAACTAGACACATGTCTTACACCATGTACTAAGCTAAAATCAAAGTGGATCAAAGATCAAAACGTTAAAACAGAAACAGTAAATCTCCTGGAGAATAAAATAGGAAGAACTCTCGAAGACATAGAGGGTGGAAAAAAATTTATGAACAGAACCCAGACTGCACAGGAAACAATACAAAGAATCAATGCTTGGGACCACATCCTATTAAAAGGCTTTTGCACAGCAAAAGAAATTACTAATAGAGTGGGGTGAAAAACCACAGACTGGGAAAAAATTTTTGCCAGCTGTCCCTCAGACAAAGGTCTAACATCTAGAATATATAAAGAACTAAAAAAAAAAAAATCAAAGCCCCCAAATTTAAAGACCCTATCCAAAAATGGGCATCTGAAATGAATGAACATTTCTCAGGTGAAGAAATAAAAATAGTAAATAAATATCTGAAAAAATGTTCAACATCATTGGTCATTCGAGACAGGCAGATCAAAAGAACACTAAGATACCATCTCACTCCAGAAAGAATAGCTATTATCAAGAAATCAACCAATAACAAGTGCTGGCGGGGCTATGGGGAAAAAGGAACCCTTCTCCACTGTTGGTGGGAATGTAGACTGGTCCAACCACTGTGGAAATCAGTGTGGAGATTCCTCAAAAAACTACAACTAGAGGTTCCATTTGACCCAGCTATTTCTCTGCTTGGTGTCTTCCCAGAGGAATTAAAATCATCATATCACAGTGATATATGCACAACCATGTTCATAGCAGCACAATTTGTAATAGCTAAGTCTTGGAAACAACCTAAATGTCCAACAACTGATGAATGGCTAAAGAAGATGTAATTTTTCTAGACAATGGAGTACTACTCTGCCATAAGACAGGACAAACTAGAGACATTTGTAGGTAAATGGATGTACCTTGAGAACATACTCTTAAGTGAAATAAATCAGACACTCATGAATACACATCAAATTATTTCTCTGATATGAGAAACCATAGTGTAAATAAGGACAAAGAGGTATAATAGATGTTATGTAAAAAAAAAAAGATAGTATTCAAAAGAGAGGAGAACTAGATAGGGAGAACGTGGAAAAGAAGGAAGGGAAAAATAAAAGAAAGAAAGGGAAAAAATGGAAAAATGTAAATAAACCTGCTGCAAATAGGAAAGGGGGGGAATGGAAGGGAGGGGAAGGGAAGGGGGAAAACCAAGATATATCATGTACAGGTAGACATACCAATACATGTTCTTGGTAGAACATTTTAAAAAAATAGAAAACTGGGGAAAAGTTAAAAAAGAGTAAATAATAGAGAGTAACTTAGTGGTAAAGCACTTGCCTAGGATGTGTGAGGCTGTGGGTTCAATCCCTAGCACTGAAAAAAAAAGTCAATAGTAAAAAGCCAAAACAGGATATATATTCTTAGTTATATACATCTACATCATTAATATGATAACCAACTGCATTAAAGTTATATTGTCAATGCAAACTTTGTCTGCTATTTCTGAAACTATCACAAACCTGTCTCACTGTGTATCTTACTAGTGCACAGCTTCTCATATACAAGATCTTAGACTGAAAATTGTGCACAGTAGCTTCAAAGTATACAACCGATTGGCTGTCTTCTCTGTTTCTATCCCCAATTCTCTAATGCTACCAAAGGCTTATGTAACCCCAGACTTTACAGATGGTATGCATTTGTGGGATCATTAGATTTTTCCTTATTTGTGATTTTAAAATTCAGTATTTAAATCCACATTGCATATAGCTTCCAGCTCAAGAAACACCATTAGTTATGTTCACAAAATGTTAAAATCTTAGCTAGGATGTTCAGTTCCACCAATCTGAATGGAAGTGGACTATATTTAAATCAATTTCAAGTAAAATTTAAAATTTTATTCCTTTGTCTCTTTAAAATATTGTATATATTTAAGGTGTGCAATAAGTTATGATATATATGTAATTAAAAGGTAATTATAGTGAAGCAAATTGACGCATCAATTATTTCACTTAGTTGCTTATTTTTGTGTTGTGTGTCAAGAGCAGCTGAAACCTTGTTTTACAGGAAATCTCATGTGAAGTACAATTTCAGTACATATAATCTTCATGCTCATTATAGATCTTTACACTGTTTATCCTGTACATCTGCTACTTTGTATTCTCTGATTATTTATATCTCCAGATTTCCTGTCCTGCCCTCCTGGAAATGATATTTTGTTCTCTATCTCTGTAGATTTTATTTATTTTTTTTATTTTAGATGTCCACACAGGAGGCTGTGTGATCATTTTCTTTGGTGTCTGGCTTATTTCAGTTAGCATCAAGTCCTTCAGGATCATCCATGGTGTGGCAACTGGCAAAAGCTCATGCTTTTTTTCAGAATGGGATACTCCACTATGAATGTACCATTTGTCCACTGATGAACACTTTGGTTGTTTCCATATCTAGGCCATTGTGACTAGCACTTCAGTGAACATGGGAGCGCTGATCACGCAAGTGGGTGCTTTTATTTCTGTTGGGTGTATGCTAAGAAGTAGATTGGCAGGTCATGTGTTAGATCTTTTTGCTTTCTTCAGAAAACTCCGTGCAGTTTTCCATGACTCTGCCAATCTACAGTCGCACCAACAGTATACAAGAATTCCCTTTTCTTCCCGTCTTCAACATTTGTTATTTTTTGATTTTTCGATAACTGCCATTCTCACATATGTGAGGTGGCATCTCAGCGATTTAGATTTGCTTTTCCTTGGAAATTAATGATGTTGAGCATCCTTTCGTATATTTGTTGGCCATTTTATATCTTCTTCGGAGAGATGTCTAGTCAGATTTTTTCACATTTTTATCAAGCTATTTGTTTTTCCACTATTGAACTGTGTAAGTTCTTTACACACTTTGAAATCTAACCCCTATTAGATAGATGGTTTACAAAATATCTTTCCCTACCTGTAGGATACCATTTCACTGTGTATTGTTTCCTTTGCTGTGTAGGAGTTTTTAGTTTGATATAGTTCCATTTATTTATTTTTGCTTTTGTGATCTCAGCTTTTGGTGTGATATCCAAAAACTCGTTGCCAAAGCCAGTGTCCCAAAACATCACCTCAATGTTCTAATCTTACATTTAGATTCTTTATTTTGTTGGATTTGGGGGTGGACTTGTTGGGGTTTTTGGATTTTGTTGGATCCATCCAGTTGATGTTTGTAGATGGAGCAAGATAAAGTTCCAGGTTCATTCCTCAGCATGTGGAAACACAGCTTTCCTAGCACCATTTATTGATAAAATTATCCTTTCCCAATTGTGTCTTTTTGGTGCCCTTGTTGAAAGTTAGTTGACTGTATGTGTTCGAATTAATTTCTAAGGTTTCTATTCTATTCCACTGGCTTTTCTGTCTGTTTTCATGCCAGACCCATATTTGGTTTTAGTATACCTTAACTTTCAATTTATTTGTGTCTTCTTCAGCAACCTCGATCAATGGTTTACAGTTTTCAGTGTACACATCTTTCACTTTCATGGTCAAATTTATTGCTAGGTATTTTATTTTTGGTTTTTTATATTATCATAAATGGGATTTTTTTTCTTTTTCAGTCTGGTCATTACTTGTGTTTAAAAATGTTGCTGAATTTTTAATACTGATTTTGTATCTTTCAACTTTTCATCTTTAATTCTAATAGTTTTTAATATAAATATTTAGAAGAGTTTTATTTTTCTCTTTCAAAATAAAGAAGATAAATTTTAGATTTAGAGGTAAATTTCTAAATGTTATAATAAAAGGTTTCGTTTGAGTAGAAGAAGCACAAGTGAGTTTTTGCTTAAATTCCGTAAGAAAGGGATATCTTTCTAAGCAAATGCAGATAATAATTTTGTTGCACTTTCTCAAGTCTGTCATGCTGTTTAGTGGAATTAGCTCACACACACACACACACACACACACACAGACACGGAATTCATGATGGTACAGAGGTTCTCAGTCTTGGCTGCAGGTAGAATAAGCTAGAGACATTTTGTACACAAATGTTGGTGCACGGGACCCACAACACCACATAAAGTGGAATTACTGGGAGTAGATCCCAAGTATAACTATTTCCCAAACCTGATTCGAATGTACAACCAACATTTGGAAATACTGATGCAGTAAATTTTCCAGCTGCTAAATATTTGTTTCTGAAATTTACTCCAAACTTTTCTAATACTTTTGGAAATTGTTACTTTAACAGCTTTTCATATAAGATCATTGAAAACATATTCACAAAATTCACTCTTTTTCACAGAAATAGACATGTTCTCTTGCTAATATGTGGAAAATTATAGCTAAAATATACCTTGATAAAATCTAAAGGTATGACCCGGATGAATAGAAACTATACTGTTGGACTATGTGCATGGTAAACCAAACTTCTATATTTCTTCATCCCAGTGGCTTTCATGTTTGTGTGGGAGTAGTAAGGGACAGCACCATTCAATGTTATTTCAAAGCTGACTGTTTTGCTGTTAAAGGGATGATACATGCTTTTGGGAAAAGTCAATATCCTAGTCTGGAATGAGGAAGCCGAGAACAATAAATGCCATTCTTCCAAACATAAAAGTTGTAAAGGGCTAATTTGCTCTTGGGAGTGCTGACAAGAATTCATTCCACCAACCCACCTGTTGGGGTGTATCTGAGAGTGGTTGTCTGGATTCTTTGATAGGGAAATACAGGGAGAGAGCCACAGTGGTCCTCATAATCTAACAGTTGGTGAAAGCTCACTTGCTGTTTGTCCAAGAGATCCTGTGGAGCGCCCTGATCTGTGGAGCACCCTGGTCTTAATTCAGTCTCAATTGTTTTGTTTGTGTATATGTTGGGTGTATACTTTTGCAATTCTGGAAATTTGTTTTTGTATCCAAAACTTAAGTAACATGTTGTTAAATCAAATGAGCTGGTCTTAGTTGTGCTGTGGGACACTAGGGAATATTCTGGGTCCGTGCTTAGAACAAGGTGCCAAAACAGGGAACAGCAAGTGACTGAGAGAAAAGTCCAGAAAGCAAAGGGAGAGAGGAGGAAACGTTATTGTCCAGAAGGAACAAGGCACTGGGCAGAAGTGATGACTAGAATAATTCTGGAACCCATACACATTCCCCAGTGATTCTAGAAATACCTAGAGGGGTATGTGCCAAAACCAGTCATCCAGTTATTGAAGATGGATGTTATTTGTGGTAAACTGGTGCATGACTCTTGATAGGTGAGGAAGAAAACTAGAGTAATAGGCAAAAATACTCCAACTTTATAAAAATAACTATTCATCCTATCAGTCAGCAAGCATCTATTAATTGTATTACTTGCATATGTTGATTATATATTGCATATTCATTCATTTTTATATGAATTGGGCCAGCTATCAAACATTAATTTCTTGAAAGATGTGTGGTATTAAAAATAACAAATACAAAGCACAGCACTTTGCCAGTCACTGTACCTATGAAGTTATTAATCATTATCTGCATGTCTTTGGCAGGAAAGTCTTTAAAAACAAATACAAAACAGATTGTCCCGTATTAAGCATGCAGTTTTGAGCTTTAATTTTATGAAATTTTTGCTTAACTGTTATGTTCATATGTAGTATTTCAATTCTATTTCTGGACGCAATTACATGAAATGATTTGTCTAGGGGTTGATCCGTGGAGAATCCCTTTTAGAAGGATGACAGTGTAATGACTAAAGGTTAAACAGACAGAGCAGCCCATACAGCTGAGGATCATCAAAGATCAGCATGGGAAGGAAATTCAGAATATAGAAGCCATCTGGCCAGAGGTAATTTAGCAAAGCCTCGCAAGGAAATCTAGCTTTTGTTAACTTTAGTTACAAAGCAGAACAGAAATGTTTTAAACTCTCTTAATAGAATGAAGGATTTGAGATTCTGAGGGAGGATCCTCTGCAATGCTGTCTTTAAACCGGGGAACTGAGAATTTCGCATTCTCAAATATCTCTAGTTAGAACTAAAAATGAACCCAGACTGACTCAAAATTGTAGCCTATCTGGCCAGCATGTACATGATATGTACATTTTGTCCATAAATAACTCAAATACTTACTATACAGTTGACATTTTTGTGGTCAATGATAACTCTGTGTTATATACATGTGTTGATACTTCCTTTGCTTTTGATCTTTGCCCTTGTTTTTTGCCCTCCCAACGGTCCTCTCTTCTTGGACTTTTTCGAGGTTGGTCTAATTTTGAAACTTGACTTTGTCATTACCATTTCTTATAAAAAGTGGCTGATTGCCAAAGAAATTGATAAAATTCCAATTTTCTGTGTTATAGATTTTAGTTCAATCTTTCGTTATACCCAAAGATGTAATGTGATTGGGTTTAGAATTTGAAGCCTTAAGGCTGCTTGGTTGTCCTGCAAAATTGCATTCTTTCATTCAACAGATATTCACAGTGTGTCTCCAACTACCAAAAACTACCCTAGACACTGGATATGAAGCAGCGAGCAAAAAAATGAATAAACATCCTGTACCTATGAAGTTTATATAACATATGTATGTGTATCTGCACCTGTCTTTATGTGAAATATTTTATAGAAAGTCAATTCTTAGATATAATACACAAGAATGAACATAAAATTATGTATTTTGCCTAACATCTGACTGTTTTACTGATGGCATTGTACACCTTTTTAGGACACACATTCTGCCTGTGTATTTTAATACCTATTTTTTAGTCTATCTCTATAAGTCATCTTGTCATCTCTGGAATCAAATACCTGACACCACATAGGAGGAAGGGGTTATTTTTGCTCACAGTTTCCCAGCCTTTAGTTCAGGATCTGGTAGCTTCAAGGCGGGAACATTGTAATGGAGCAAAGCTGCTCACTTCCCAGAGTCCCGGAAGCAGAGAACAGCGGAAGAGCGCAGTGGGTGATACACTGCCCAACAGGCACCCTCAGTGAGCACCTCTGCGGACCAGGCCCCACCTCCTAACAGCAGATTCAGCTCAGCACCTCAGTGAATTAATTCAGTGACAGTGTACTGTCCCCGTGACCCCACGGTGCAGCCGCCTCTCCAGCAGTATCTTAACCCCATCAAGTCGAGAACGAAGCTATCACACTACCTTATCTCAGTTTTTTACAGCTACCTATCATTCTTGGCCAGACTGCCTAGTGGTTGGCTACCATGAACAGTAATGACTATCCCATTTCCTAAAACGCAGTAATACCTGGACAGCTCAGTTCCAGTATTGTTCTCATTCCATTCTTGGCCAATTTTCAGCTCCGTATTTTCACCAGGGTTTTTCCACCTACATAAAATGTCCTCTTTTTGCCTTAGACCCTTTCCAAAACTCCTGTTTAATGTTCAAGGGCAAATTGAAGTTTAAATCTTTGGAACTGTCCGTATATATTGATATCAACTCATTGATTACTACTCTTTTCTTCCGTTTTTCTTAAACATCTTACATGGTTTAGTAGTATCCTGTGCTTTCTCATTCTATAAACCACTTGCCTGTACAACTAGATAATAGTTTTCTCATAATACAGGCTGTTTCTTATTTGTCACTTCTTATTCAGTACATGCTAGTTGGTCAAGTGAATAACTTATTCTTTTAAGCAGCATTTAACCATATTTACTGAGCACCTACTACATTCTTTAGTTATAGGGGAACTACCTTAGTATAATGAATAAGATGTTTTACAACTCAGGCCTCAATCTACTTCACTGCTTTCCTGATTACCTGTTCCCCTTACTATTTTGCTTGTGCCTCTTATAGCAGATAGACCAGTTGCTCTTGCATTTGACAAGACTAGATTGTGAGATCTCAGGAACCTATCTTATTCACACTTATAATTAAAAAAAACCATAAATCTGAGACTAAGAAGAGGATGTTTTATCAGTCCAGGAGGTATTACCAAAGCAGAGTAGTAAAATGGGGAGGAGGGCTCCTAAACATTTGAACTCTTGGTATACAGAAGTTTTGAAAAAACTCATTAGCTAATAGGCATAAGAAGTCAAGAAATGTGAAGAAAAATTATATTAGAGGAAAGCCTTTCAATTTGATACATAAAAGGTCATTAAGGCATATGAGCAGTAACAAAGAATGGATGTTGAGGAACTGAATGTAGTCTACTTACTAGAAAATTTTGGTAGTAAGAAGAGAAAACTACAATGGTTAAGTAAAAATGGCAGCATTGGAAAGGGAAAAATATTTCTGAGGTAGAGAAGATTAACCGATCAATTTTAACATTTTTACAAGCTTTTGTTAGTAGTTTCTTTTTTTTTCAGATTGCCAAAGTATAATCTAAATTCACTAAATTAAATTTTTCTTTTTTTCACAAATTTTATTTTAATGGTACATTTTAGATGTACATAGTGATAACATTCATCATAGGGGATTTGTACCTGTACATGATATATCTTGTTGCTTCTTTTTTTTCCCATTCCTCACCCCTCCTTTACCCTCCTCCTTCCCTATTTACAAAAGTTTTGTTTCCATTTTTTTCCTTCCATTCTTTATTTCTCTTGTCCCTCTGTTCCTTTCCTCCTCCCTTGTTCCCTTTCCCATTTGAACATTTTCTTCCCTTTCCCAATATAATACATTTTAGTCTTTATTTACACTTTCAGTTTCTCACACCAGAGAAACAATGTGGTATTTAAACATGTGTGTCCAATTTATTTCACTTAAGAGTATGGTCTCAAGATGCATCCATTTACCTAGAAAGATCTTAAGCTTATCATTCTTTATGGCAGAGTAGTACTCCATTGTATAAAAAACCCACATTTTCTTTACCCATTCCTTGGTTGATGCGCATTTGGGCTGTTTCCAAGATTTAGCTATTACAAACTGTGCCGCTATAAACATGGGTGTGCATGTATCGCTGTGGTATGATGCTTTTAATTCTTTCGGGAAGATACCAAGAAGGGGAATAGCTGGGTCAAACGGAATCTCTAGTTCTAGTACTCTGAGGAATCTCCGCACTGATTTCCATAGCGGTTGCACCAGGACTTTATGAACAAATCCCCAGTTGCCCAGGAAATATCACAAAGAATCAACAACTGGGACCTGATCTTATTAAAAAAGTTTTGCACAGCAAAAGAAAGTACCAACAGAGCGAAGAGATCACCCACAGAGTGGGGAAAAATTTTTGCCAGCTATTCCTCTGACAAAGGACTAACATCTCAAATATATAAAGAACTCAAAAAAATCAGACCCCCCAAATTTAAGGACAGCAGAAATGAATAGACACTTCTCAGATGAAGTAGAAACAGCAGACAGACATGAAAAAATGTTCAACATCACTGGTCACTCGAGAGATGCAAATTAAAACAAACCTGAGATTCCACCTCACTCCACAAAGAACGGCTATTATCAACAAATCAGCCAATAACAAATGCTGGAGGGGCTGTGGAGAAAAAGGAACCCTTCTCCACTGCTGTTAGTAGTTTTTTTTTTTTTTTTTTTGGTGGTGCCGGGGATCGAACTCAGGGCCTTGTGCTTGCAAGGCAAGCACTCTAATCACTGAGCTAAATCCCCAGCCCCTGTTAGTAGTTTCTTAACATGCCTATTCTTCCATTCCTTTTAGACGGAGATGTGATTACGCTATAATAAATTATATAAGAAAAGTAAAATTTAAACATTGTCACCCATGTCATGTCTCTCAGTATAATAGGGTGCAAGCCAGCCTGAATGATTATCATTCCCTGCAGGGTTATGTTTATAAAATGTTACCAGATAGAGCTTTTCTGGTTGTTTTAATCGTAGTCATTAAATTTAGCTCATCCTTCATCACCTATTTTAAATCTCCATCAGGAAACCTTCCTAGATGCCTCTAACTGAAGTCATTATAGAATCCTCCGCATTCTCAGACTTTACATTTCTAACAGCACAGATAAAAGAGTTACTTGTATCATTATTTTAAATTAATGGAATTTATATTCTTAAGAATTTAAGGTTACCAAAAAACCGAGTAGAAAGCACACATATTTTCAAGTAATCCTCCACCTCCAGCCTTGTTTTCATGTTATTACCATCTTGTATTGGTGGGTACATTTGCTACAATCAATTTTGATACATGACAATTAACTGAAGTCCATAGTTTGCCTTAGTGTTCAGTCTTTGTGTTGTGAACTTCTATGAGTTTTTCCAGTTGAATAATGTTGTGTGAACATTATTACAGTATCACAGAGCGTCTTTTCACAGCACTACATCCCCTGCGTTTTATCTGTTACTCCTTCCCAACTCCTTACTTTTTAACTGTTTGCATAGTTTTACATTTTCTAGAATGTTATATACGTATCCGGAATCTACATTATTCACCTTTTTGGACTTCTTTCTTTTCTTTTCTTTCTTTCTTTCTTTCTTTTTTTTTTTTTTTTTTTTTTTTTTTTTTTTTTTTTTTTTTTTTTTTTTTTTTTTTTTTTTTTTTTTTTGGTTCTGGGGATCGAACTCAGGGCCTTATGCTTGCTAGTCAAGCACTCTAACCACTGAGCTAAATCCCCAGCCCCCGGACTTCTTTCACTTAGAAATGTGAAATTCTTTCCTTTGTGTCCTTTTGTGATCTATAATCTCATCTTTTTACTGCCACAAACTATTCCATTGCATGGATATACTGCAGTTTGTTTATTCATTCATCTGGTGAATTGCTTCCAAACCTTAGGAATTACAAAAAAATTTATAAATATCTCTTTGCAGGTTTATATTTGGGCATAAGTTTTCAATTCATTTGGATAAATATCTAGGAATGTCATTGTAAAATGGTGTAAGACCATGTTTGGTTGCATACAAAACTGCCGAAGTTCCTTTCAAAGTAGCTATATTATTTTGCATTACCACTAGCAATTAATGGGAGTTCTTATTGTACCATATTCTCATTGGCATTTAGTATTCTTAGAAGTTTGGATTTTAGCCATTCTAAGAACTGAGTAGTGGTATCTCATTGTTTTAATTTGTATTTCCCTAATAATGTATGATATTGAGTATTGTATCTCTTCGTATGCTTATTTGCTGTCCTGTATCTTCTTTGGTAACTCCTCTGTCCTGATGTTAGGCCCACTTTTAAACTGGAGTATTTGTTTTCTTATTGTTGAGTTTAAAAACTACTTGTATATATAGCTACAGGTTTTTTAAATCAAGTATGTATTTTACAAATATTGTCTCCCAATCTCTGACTTTTCTTTTTATTCTTTTAAAATTTGCATCTTATTTAATTAACTGGTATGGTTGAGCAAAAGGTCTTGAAGGGTGGGATATTGTGTTAGGAATCTCTTTGGTTGCATTTAATTCGCCCAACCCAGTGACTTTCACATCAGACTTCAGCTCCTGCCCTGTCACAGTTTTCCTTGGTGAAACGTGAAAGGGCTGAGAACTTAATTTTTAGTGTTATCCAAGGAGTCGGCTCAATCATTTGTTTCTAATACGTAATAAGAGTATTTTTCCAAGTGTGTGTAAGTAGTCAAATGACATATTGCTCACCAATTGCTAACTTTGTAGATGAGCAATACTTAATTTGCATGTAAGAATTTCTCAATGTACTTATAGTCTGCCAGATTAATATAATTCCTTCAAAGAAACAAAAAGAATTCTCAATTCTTTTTGTATTTTCTGTGCTTTCAATTAATTCTCATAGGATAAAAAATTGACATGATTTTAACTTTTTCAAACGACCAAAGTACTAATAAGTAAGCTTTTGTGGTCCCAGAAAGCGATAATAATGGGCATAAAATTCCAGAGAAGAAAGGTGAAAAAAAAAAGTCCCAACAGAAAAGACTGGAAAATGTTTTGCAAAATATCGCTCCTCTGGGCTTCGGTAACTGGGTGAGAGTCCAATCAGGAACTTTAGTCACCAGCCCGAACAACTTGGATCAGCCTGATGTTAAAAGTTATAAATTTAGTTGTCAGCTTACTCGTCTCCTTTCCAACTTGTGAAACATAAGCCAAATAAGCCAAGTGACAAATTATATTTTTGTCTACCTTGACAATGTATCATAATTTTTTGTGTATAAGACAATGAACTTTTTGCTTTATAGTTAATACATTTTCATTATTATTATTCCCACAACTAGTGGAGAGATAGATAAGGCTGTCGTTATTTCAAGTCCCTTACCTCACCTGTTAGATGTATGAATCTCAAATTCAATCCATCATTTCTTGTCCCCTAAAATCTGTTGTTTTTATCTTCCCTGACCCAATTAATGATACTGAGATGTATCTTGTTTTCCATATCAGAATCAGCAAGTTATACTTACTTTCTACCACTGTCTTTCCTAGCCTCTGTCCTTCCTTTATATTGCCTTCTAGTGCAGGGATATGATGCCAGTCTATAGCTCAAAATTTTGGCAAATGCTCAGTTGCCTACATGAAGAAATACAAACTCTTTTAATGCAATATAAAGTCTTTCCAAGACTGGCTTTCGTCAATGGTTTCTAACCATCCCTCTCTGTACCCCAAAATACACTGTACACTGAATTCTCACAACTCCCAAACACAACTTGTTTCTTTAATTTTACATTTGGTATTCTTCTGCCCTTTTCTTTCTACTTGAAATATTCCTTTCAGATATCCATTCACGTCATCATATTCCATTCTTTTGTGTCTTTCCATCAAAATCATGAGCTCCTTGAGAATGGAAACCAAGACATTGAGTTTTATTTCTCTGTCACATAGCACAGTACCTACCTAGCTCAGGGGTTGCAGCAAAGAGAAATTGAACAAATGGAAGACTAACTGGCTTGATAACACTTTCTTTCCAAAATCAAGTTTTTTTTTCTTTTTCTGTCTAAGTAGAGAAGATCTAGGGGCAAGTTACTTTTTTCTCGAGTCCTCTGTATTTATTAGTTTAGTTTATAAAAATACCCATATTATTGAGTATAAAACAATTTGTTTCAAAAGTAGCCAAGAGGTTTAAGCCCTGTGCTCTGCCTTCAGTGAGGAGTATGGCCACTGACAGGAGCCAGAAATAATTAGCTCAGGTAGAAAGCAATGGATGCTGTGGCTTACGGTCCTGAAAAGTGGAAGGAGAACAAAATTACTTTCAGCTTCATACAGAAAGGTGGCATTTACTTTGAGTAGTAAACTATCCAATTTAGACAAGTAGAGATGCAAAGAAAATGCATTTTGTAAAGACAGCCGCAGAGGCCAAAGCTGGAGATAAGAATGGTGAAGCTGGGCCTGACTAGCATGTGAAGGACCTTAAATGTCAGGCTAAGAAGTCTGACGTTTGTTCCATAAACCGTGGGGAGCTTTAAAGATTTCTGGACGAAGATGAGACATGGACAAGACTGTCCTCTGGGACAAACTGGGATCAGTAGATTTTTTTTTTTTTTTAATGGAGAAGGAATAAACTAGCACTGAAAAAAACAAAATAGCAAAGTATGAAACACTCTTCTTTGGGGCATTTTGCTTGTTAGATGTAGTAGATATTTGTTGCTTTTGCCAGTTACAGTCTATTTTTGTAGCAACAAAACACTGACTTTATATCTTTCCTTTCAGCTCCAGGGTGGAGCATTTGACAGAAGTTTAGCCTTGACGGTTAGGACATTTCATCCTTTCCCACTGACTGCAGTGATTGGTTTTGGAGGAACAGTGATCCAATGCAGAGGAAATGGACAGTTAGAGTCAGACAGTTAGACTTTGTTGTAAATCAGTCAGGAAGCGGACTGTCTTCTGATGGACCTAGTGTTGCCATGTCCTGAGACTGGATTTACTGGGATCTACTTTCAGTCTGAAAAGAGATATAACCCGATATGTGTACACCCTATGAATAGATCTTAGTGCTACGTTTTGTATGTCTTATGGTAAGCTTTGCCTCTGTACCTTTGGAGTCATGTTAATTGAAAGGTTTTTTTGTGTGTACATTTGTTTCACTGACCATCCATATCATTACATGTTTTTCTGGATGAGGAATTTCCAATGTTTCTTTCCATCCTGCCATCTTGGATTAAGTTTTGTGCTATTGAGCATAATGTAGACATTTTCTGTGGTGATCAGTACCCTTTTTGTATTGGTCTAATATTTATTGCCTCATCCATTGCTTCCTGGGATTAAAAAAAACATATCTGTACCCTTCTGTGCACATTTTCTTTACTCCATGGTCATTACACCGACTTTCCTTGTTGTCCATTTGTTGCTTAAAAATAAGAATCAGGTAAAACCCATTTCTTCAAAGAATGAGTGAATTCATCCTTTCTTAATGCTCTTAGGAAAACATTGAGCTAACAATGGAGGCATTGATCGCTGAATGTTTTACTGATGATTTATTCTTTTCAACTCTTGGTTTCCTATTTGATTGGCAGTTTTAACACAATCTCCACCTTTACCTAATATTGCCCTCTATTTCAGAAGTGATTTCCCTGACAAATGAAAGAACTTCTAAGCTAAGAAAATTAAATTTTAATTTTAATTCATACTTCACAAAACCAAAGTTGCTGAGTGACACCAAGAGTGAAAATAAAAGTACATAACCAAAAGGAAATAGTCTCAAAACAAGGATACTGGGAGTTTATAAAACCTTACATAAATATTCCTTTTGGATTAGTCAAAGCTCAGACCTTTCATTCTTTGAAACTCAAAATCAGCCAGATTTTTAAAATATATTTTTCAACTTGGGAAATATATTTTTATTACGCAGTTGAAATATTTTCTTTAAGCATGGCTTGTCACATCTATTATTTAAGCTATTTAAAATTAGCACTTCCTTTCTGGGATGGAATATTCCATTTCCTCATTTCTTGTCATCTCATTTATTCAAATAAAAAATTCTTTCCCCCAAGTCCTTTGAAACACCTTATAATGCTTTTTTACTACTTGGAGTAATCTGCCTTTTATAATATTTACCTATGTCCTTATTGTACCTTTTCACTTAATCACGAAGGACTTTAAGAGTGATTCTTTTTCCATATTTTCCCATTCTCCACTTTCCCCTGTTGCCTTTCTGCTTTTCCCCTTCTTTCCTTCTAGTAGAATGTACCAATACATGTTCTTGGTTTAAAAAAAAAAAAAAAAAGGAGTCTAAACTTAAAAAAAAAAAAAAAGAGTGATTCTTAGTTTTTCCTGGTGTGTTTCTATGCACTTAATTTCCTCCACTGTTTGAATGCTTATTCTCAGTGCATATGGGATAGAATGGAAGTAAATTATCTCCTTAGTTGAAAATGGAATTCTCTAGCAATTATTTGTTTATTTTTTTATAGTGTTTTTGTCTTTTCTCCACTCTCTGCAATCCCTGTTAGAATGTAAACTCCTTGAGGGCAGAAATCTTTGTGTAGTGCATTCACTAATGTATTGCGAACATCTAGAATGCTTCCTGGAAGACTTAATATTCACTGAAGAAATGACTGTCTGATTGAATAAACAATAATGAATACAAAATTATCCTTTTAAAAGTGGAAAGTCACTATACTCTTAAAATACAAAAACTATAATTCATTTCTTGTATATATATCCTCCAAAACACCTTCCAGAATCAGGTTTTTTTTTTTTTTTTTTTTTTTTTTTTGTGGTGTCGGGGATTGAACTCAGGGCCTTGTGCTTGCAAGACAAGCACTCTAATCACTGAGCTAAATCCCCAGCCCCCAGAATCAGTTTTTAAATGTAACTTGTAAGATGATATCGTGGTAGGAAAGTGAAGGGAAAGCTCTCCTCTTCCTCCTCCTGTTCCTTCTTTTCTTTTTATTCGTGGTTCTGAGAGTCCAGATTAGAAGTGTTCTACCACTGTGGTACATTTGCCAATTCTTTTTATTTTTAAATTTTGAGATGGGGTCTTGGCAAGCTGCCCATTTCAGCCTCAGATTTGCAGTCATCTTGTCTCAGTCTCTTGAGTAGTTGGAGTTACAGATGTGTATCCCTGCACCAGGTTGAAAGCTTTATTTTTAAGTAGCTTTATCTGATTTTGCTCACTAAATCCTGTCCTTTACATTTCCTCTACCTTCGCCCAGTCCTGTCCCATTCGTACTTCAACTTTGTGCTTATTGTCACATTTCTCCTCTGCTATTCTTCTTAACGTTTTTTCAAGTCTTCTAGGTCACAGAATACACATTGACCATCTTTTCCTCATTGGCTTTTTAATTCCTGGAGCCTGAATAAGGGGTGCTGTTACCTATTAAGAAAGAGTAAAAAAGAGTAAGTAACTAAGTGGTGGATTGTGAACTGGTTTTCGTTCTAAGTTGAAAAAAGCAAACAGTTGACAAAAAGAAAACCCTCTGTCATATATCAAGTTAGGGTAAGAGCTTGGCAATCAGAAAAAACTTAGAATTTTTGAGAGTGCTTTCTTAACTAGTGTTTATCCTAGAATTTTTTTCTCCTAAAATCAGTGGATTGAATCCTTTTTGTTTGACAAACAAAATTTGTTCCCATAAATAAAGATATTGTTAAAAAAAAAAAAGAAAAAGCTTTATTGACTTTAACAAATTTCACTTGAGCAAGAAAAAAGGTTTTAGAACCAAGTAGTATTCCAGACCAAAGATGGTTCAAAATACCCCATTCTACAACATGTATTGGTCATATTAATAGCCAGAGAAAAAGAAGTGACCTACAGAAACAACTTGATTGGCTGTAGCTGGCATTCACCTTACACGGACATGGTCTGATCAACTGGAAATCTGTGACTGGCTGAAGATCAACTACTATGATTGTCTGAGCCTCAGTTGCTTAGTTAAATCACAGTTAAATCTCTCAGTTGCTTAGTTAAATCACAGTTTGTTTCAACATCAAGCCAGGGCACAATTCACTATACACAGAGGCCACTTCGAGTCAATCACCCAACTATGGAGGCAGGTTTAGATAAAAATTCCTTCAGTTTAACAGTATTAACATGTTGGAAATTTGAGAAATAATTACATGCATGCAAATAATCAAACTTACCCTTGTTTTAACTATTTGAAAAACAGGAGACAATAAGTAACAGTACTTCTTTGGAAATGGACTTTGGCTGAATTAATTTCTTAAGTGATTTGGCAGAAACTATTTTGTTAGAGCTACCTACATTTTCAGTAGAAATTTGTATAACTTCTCAAAGTTCAACGGACATAAGAATTGCTCTAGGATCTTACAGCATAGTTCTAATTCAATATGTCTTGGCTGAGGTCCTGGGAGTCTATATTTCAAATAAACTATTTACAAGCATCTAGGTGATTCTAGTGATACTTTTTGTTTGACACCCATTGAATTAAAAAACAGTTTTGTGTGTGTGTGTGTGTGTGTGTGTGTGAGAGAGAGAGAGAGAGAGAGAGAGAGAGAGAGAAAGAGTGTTTTAATAGTAACTTAATTTATAATCCCTATTTTACTATGGTCTTTCTCTATTCTACTATAATTTAACTTTATTTTTATTGACTCAAGAAGATTTATTGATACATTATAGATATATATAACAATTGCATTCATCATAGTTAATTTGTATCTGTACGTAAAGAAATGCTTCATTTATTTATTATGCTCCTTGAGTAAAACACATGTTTCTTTTGATTGAATTTTAGATACTTAGTCATTGGAATTCTTTTTTTTTTTTTTTTGGCTCATGAAACTGAAATGAAAAATAAATACTGAAAGTGGTTTGATATCCTAGAATTAGGTGAAAAAATAAGCTTGTCTTATTTCTAGGTTTGGAGTTAACACACATAAAAACAAAAGCATTTTAAATGAAACAGCTACCGGCTGGGCCAAGGGTAGACTTTTCACTTTCCTCTGCTATCTCCTAATCTGAGACATTTTCGGCAACACTTGTGGCATACAAGAGATACAGTCACGTATTTTTCTAAATGTGGATGGTGAAAAATCTCCTCCCATTTTTCTCCAGGCACATTTTCATGCACGTATTCTACTTTCCCTACACTAAAAATTTGGAAGCAGGTTGAGTTTTTAGATTCCAGTGACTAGCTAATGAGGTAAAAATGTTCCTCTTCAGCACTGATGATTAGAAATGTTTTTCTACTAGGAGTTCAGTTTTCAGAAACATGTTTAAATATAACTGTGCTGTTCATGAATTTCTGGAAGCACCATTGGGGAATTTTCGCCCTAGAATATCACTTCATTCGCGAAATATTTTCAGGTTGGTCTTGGGCATAAAAGATGGATTTTAAGGAGATTAATCCAGTTCAGCATTCTAAATCGCTTTAATGGAATGACGTTAAAACACATACTTTTAAACAGATATATTTGTTATTAAACAAATTGTATGAGCTTTGATTGCTTGGAATTATAAAAATATTATTCAACAATGATTAGTGGTCCCAATTTTGTGAAGTTACACCTTTTTTGGCTCTGGTCTTCCTCATAGTCATTTGTTTTTTGAGCCATAAAATTTAAATCAGTCAACCAACTATTTCAACTTACAGCTATTGAAAACTACAAGCGCATTTTATTGATATTTATATTAAAGACATAGCAAACTCTACTATCATTAAATATATAGTGATTTCTTACATTGAGGAGGAAATATTTCAATTTGTTGGCAGAATTACCAAGAGTTAACTACACATTGGCTAACAAAACAGTGGTTTTTATTGGATTTTTTTTTTCTAACACACCTAAACTAGTTGAGGTTGGGTTCCTGCAAGTAGTCTTTAATCTGCTGCCAAAGGGCACCTTCTGCTTGATAATCTTCTGTCTCGCCCCCACCCCTAGAATTTTTCTGAAGCTTCCCAGAACTTTCAGTCCAAAGTTCTAACTCTTCAGTCGAGCGCAGTGTGGCCTCTGAGCTGACATCCTGCTTGTCTGCTAAGTCCATCTGTAATCATCTAACTGTGCAGTATTTAGTGAGGACATCTTAGGAGCCCATGTTTGCTTTCTCCAGTCCCCTTCTTTCACTTTACTGTGTCAAATTTCCCAACCTATTGGATAGTGGCTTCTATTAAAAATGCAAATTTAGTATTTCTTTCATAGTTTTGATCATTTAAAATCACTCGTTTTAAAATTCAGAACTCAGGTATTTTATATCTTGTCTTCCCTTCTCCTCTTCCTGTCAGTTCTGTGGTGTAGGGAGGGCAGCTTCCTCCTGAACTGCTTTGTTTCCTGTCTCACCTGAGACGCTCCTTTCCCTCCTGTTTCCGGGTTTCAGCTGCTTCTGTCCGGGCCCCCACCGACCTCATTTTGGCCTCAACACTTCCCTAGTGTGCGGGCATAGATAAGACGGAGATAAAAAGGATGACGTCTTTCCCTTATCAAACTCTCTCATTTCATAGTTCCCTCTTGGCGGTTGCTGTTTCCCTGGCTAATAGTGATGGCCATCGAGCCCGCTCTGTTGCTTAAATCCGAGTGCTCAAGGCCTTTAGCAGGGGCCCTCCCAGGGTGACAAACACTTGGTCAGAGGCCCCTGCCTCCTGGGAGATTACCTGGGAATGCACTGACTGCTTTCTGCCCAACCTACTAGATAAGCACCTCAAGCAGATCGTCATCCAGGACCCCATGCCCACCCAGTTGCATGGCCCCAAAACTCTGGCCTCAACTTACCTGGCTCCTGCTGCTGGTGCCCTCAGGACACCTGGCTGTCCACCACCCCTAGAGATACCCGATGAGTAGGGTGGGGCCTGTGACTTGGAGAAGTCCGAGGGTCCCTGAACCACCTGCAGCAGCCCCCGCTCCGGGGTCCCCAGACACGACCCCCAACCCCAGCCTCAGCCCCCACTGGTACTGTAGCCCTCAGCCTCACAACTGCAGGTGGCGCTATCACTGGTCTTCTTCCTGCTGTCCCAGGTGCCCCTAACTTTTCAGGCTGCATCTGAGTTGCCATTGCTGTCACTTGGAGATGGGGAAAGGAGAACTTTAATAGTCCCTCCTGGGACCCACTTCAGGCTACAGGACTTCCTCCCTCCTCGGGTCTCCGTTCCTGAGGGTCCAACATACCGGTGTACTTAGGTGTCATCTGTAGCCTCTGTGTCCCGCCTGGCAGCCTGGGGGAACATCACTGTGCCAATCCTGTGGTGCCCACTGCACGCCTTCCCTATTCAGGTCAGGTGCTGAAAGCCAAGCTCAACCGCTCTGTGCTCTGTTCCCTCTCCCTTCCCTCTCCTATTGGCCCTAGGTCATCTCCTCCAATTATGCCGTCTATTAATTAGTTGGTCAGTTTGGAGAGTTCATTGGCACTATGGAGGGTGGGCAGGTGGGGCTGGATAGGGGACAGGCCAAAGGAGCATGTACATATGGAAAACAATGAAAACAATAGACTTTTTATGATATAGTAAGTGTCTTAGTACCAACACCATTTAAAAAAATGCCCTGGTATCTTTCTCCAGTTTTGTTTTCATGGGTTCAATGAGGCACAGGTGGAATATATACTATGACCACAAAATACACACATGTGTCCAAGCAAGTTTCAAGAGACAGACCTCTTTCTCCCTCTTTCTCCCCCTCTCTCAGCAGTCCTGATTTCTACAAATTATTCTGTCTCTTTTCAAAAAAAGTTTATATTTAAGAAAAAAATTATTACAGGAAAAAATTGTCATTAATTCCTCTCAAAATACCTCCTTTCATTTCAGATACACTTATTCCATCATTCTTGCCTCTTTCTTTTTCTTTTCTTTCTTTTTTTTTTTTTTTGGTGCTGGGAATCAAGCTCAGGGCCTCCTGCTTGCTAGGTGAGCACTCTAACCACTGAGCTAAATCCCCAGCTGTTCTGGCCACTTTCTGAAGCAGTTATAAGAGTTCTTTTTCTTTTTACTTAATGTTTAAAATTTTGATGGGTTTTCAGTACATAATGAATACATTCATCATAGGAAGTTGGTATGTGTACACAATACATTTTAGATCTTTTTACTTCCCCTTCCCTACCCCTCCCTCTCCACTTGCTCCATCTCTTGGTATCCTTCTCATTTGCAAAAAAATCTCTTTCACTGTTTCCTACTATCTGATTTTCTTGAATCTCCTTTTCAATGGATTTTTCTTCTCCTGGGGGATAAAGATTTATTCTCCTGTCTTAGTCACTATCCCATCGTGTGTTACAATACCTGATATCCCCAGCTTAAGGAAGAGAGGTTTATTTTGGCTCATGGTCTCAGTCCAGGTTGGTTGGTTCCAAGACAAAAACAGCATGGTTAGAGGGCCTTGGCAAAGGGTGGTTGTTCAACCCATGGCAGTCAGGAAGCAGAGAGAGGAGCAGAGTCCAGGAGAGAGATATACCTTTCTAGGTCGGGACCCAGTGACCTATCTCTTCTGACCAGGCCCCACTTCCTAATGAGACAGGAGATTAGGGCACGGCAAATTGGCTGGGGAAGTCGGAATGATCTGTTAATTATAAAATCCCAGGACACTGTGCAGGACAGTTCCCAAAGTCCTGCTAGTGGACCCAATTGGACAGTGCCACCTTCCGTTTCTCTCTTGAGAGATCCAGCAAGCTTTTGATGGGACTGCCCAGCCGTGACATCAGCCTGAGGAGTAGGAGATACATGAGGACAGTCACCACTGAGCTCTTGGCTACTGTGTTCTCTTACAGTGGTCCTCTGTCATATTATGGAGTGTACTTGTTTTCCTACTTGTACTTGGCCCAAACGCACTCTGCAGAGCCTGTTTCTTTTCTTACCTTTAATAAAACTTTGCTCCCATTTGTGCTTATCTTGATCAATTCTTTGCTCAGAACAGAAAGAACCTAGAAACCACCTCTAGAAGGAGACGCCAGCACCCCCAAACCTGGTAACACTAACAGCACATACAGCTCTGACCTCATCGGTCCACTGCTAAGTATAGCACCTCCAATATTGAATCATCTTCCAAGTGCTCCATCTCTGAACACATGAACCTTTTGGGGGCCTTCTAGATCTAGTCCCTAACACTGCACTTCCTTCCCCAAAGAAGAAAGGAAGAAAAATCTGTCCCTGTGAACACTGCTGTCCCAAAGACTCCTCTCTCTGTCTGTCTTTCATCCTTTCTGTCTTTCATCCTTTCTGTCTTTCATCCTTTCTTTCTTTCTTTCTTTCTTTCTTTCTTTCTTTCTTTCTTTCTTTCTTTCTTTCTTTCTTTCTTTCTTCCTTCCTTCCTTCCTTCCTTCCTTCCTTCCTTCCTTCCTTCCTTCCTTTCTTTCTTTCTTTCTTTCTTTCTTTCTTTCTTTCTTTCTTTCTTTCTTTCTTTCTTTTCTTTTCTTTTCTTTCTTTCTTTCTCTCTTTCTTTCTCTCTTTCTTTCTCTCTTTCTTTCTCTCTTTCTTTCCTAATTCAACACTTTGTCATCTTCATAGGCCCTATTAGCTGGATCCAGGGCCAGGGAAAGGCCAGTTTTAGCTTCATGCACAAGTCAGTGTGCTTGTGTATCCTGGAAAAAGTTGTCCTGCTCCAAGACTCCCTTCCAATCATTCTGTTTGCATCTTCTCTTTAAAGTTAAGTTTTAAAAAGTTCATTCCTTTTGGTAACTATGTCTCAATTCTAGTACTTTTTTTTGCTTCTTTTCAATGCATTATTGACTTAGTAAATATCTCTGTGATATCTTTGATTTACTTACCTTTTTCTCAGAAGACTGTAAGCTCTTTGTAGGGACTATTTTTCAATGGATTTTATGTCCCTGGCATTTAATAGAGAGCTTATTATACAGATTATGAAAAAGCTATGTTAAAATAATAAATAAATGGATAAAATAGTACTTTTGATTATCCTGCTATTAGCTTGAAATGTAGACTGATAATTAGACACTAATAAAATAAATTTCATGATTAAAAAAACATAGAAAAAGGCAATTAATGATATGCCACCTGTATGTTGCTAAGGACCAAATATGCCAAAAACCCCTAATTACCAAGCATAAATTATTGTGTCTTTATGGCTGTCTTTTTTGGGATGATGAGAAAGTATATTCAGAAAGAGAAGCAGTGTGGTGAAACAGAACTCGTACAGGTTTGGAAATGCAAAGCCTGTAGATCAAAGTGCTAGCTCTTGCTATCGGGATAACCAGTCCTCATGTCTCTCTGAAGAGAGCTCAATCTTAATCATTTTAGGTGCAAGAGATCATTTCAAAGGTTCAATTGGATAACAGATGTGAAATCTTCTAAAATCCATAAAGGAGGATAGGAATACAAGTATTAATAATCATTGCTGTTTTTGCACTGTCTCTATAAAGCTTGGATTTTACCTTTATTGTGAAATAACTATATTTTTATTAAACATGTTTTTGCATTTATATAATGGTAACTAACACACACAAAAATTAACGTACTCCTTTTGATTAATGCAGGTCAGAAGAAAGAACTAACACATATGCCTAAAATTATGTTTTGTTCTGATCAAAATGATTAATGGTTTTCCTTGTTTTCATCAGTCATTCTTACAAGCCCTGTTGTTCTTCGAGTTTTGGGCTAACGGTATATAATTTTGAAGATGAAATAATAAGTTATCCCCACTGCTGTTGAAAGTAATACACATCATTTCTCTGAATAATCTTTAAATAATACTGATAGAAGTCACTCCGAAGTTGATTGATTGATTACAAAACATGCCGAGATAATCTTAAAAGTAACATCTAATTCAGTGAGAAACTGTAACTTCAAGAGCTTCTCAATGAAATTTCAGTAAAGATCTGTTCTACTCTTCAAGTAAAAATGTAAAATTGGGTGTGATATTACTAAATCAGTCAAATATTTATGGCTTTTCTTGCTTTGATATTTCTTTCATCTAGAGAAGTAGAATGGGATATGAATTCTTTGAAAGATGCTTTCTTAATAATGTTGAATCTTAAATTTGTCCTTTAACTAGGTTGAGAGTCATTGTTTTAAGTAAAGTCTAGTGAGTGGAACAAAGACTGCATACAATTTAAGCTTTTGTACCCTAGAGAAGGCCAGGTACCTTTCTCCGTGCTGTAGTCCTTACTAATTGACCTTTACTTTCAAAATTGAAATTGCAGCTAGGAGGACTGGTCACACATATGTATA
Source organism: Hystrix cristata (assembly GCA_004026905.1). NCBI lineage: Eukaryota > Metazoa > Chordata > Mammalia > Rodentia > Hystricidae > Hystrix > Hystrix cristata. Next base: position 16,218 of record PVJO010017141.1, on the reverse strand, counting down.
CACATTGAGCACACGCACACATATATGTGCATGCATGTATAAATATATGTATGCGTGTGTGTATGTATATATAGCACATATGCAGAGTTCACTAAAACAATATAATTCAAAGTAGCCTTTTAAAAAAGATTATTTGTAAACTGTTGATCACACACAATATCCCAAAATGAAATAAAATTTTCTGCGCTATTAGGAAGTGGCTAAATAAAGGAAAAAGATTGTCAAGTGAGATACATAAGTGTTGTTAACATTATTATTGATACATTTTGGAGGGAAATGCCAAAGCTACTGTCTTGGTCATCACACCGGGGAACTTCCATTTGAACAGCAGTGGCCAGGAGGTCTTGAGGGAGGAGCAGCTAGTAGAAGTGGCCAGGTTTATTTTCTCTCCTAGATCTCAGTGGGTTGGGATAAAATAATGTAATAGATTATTCTGTTCTTAGAACAGAGAAATATCAGTGGAATATAAACTTTTAAAAAGTATTGAATCAGTTCTTTTTGATAATCTGTACATGACATTATTTATTATCCCATACTTTCTGTTCTTCTTTTCTTTTCCTTCCTGAAGTTGGAGAGAAAAAGAATGAAGAAAATGTGAACAATCTGAGCTACCCCCACTTTGATTAGCATCTGTCTATTTTTCACTCTATCTTCTTTTTTCTAGTGTTGTTTAGGACCACGTATCCCCACCACTGGCCTTAATTCCCTCTACTTACCTTAAACACTCTTTCCTTTTCTACTCTTATTTGCTCAGTGGCAGTCCTCTCATATTAGAAAGTCCATTGCCTGCCTTGACAGCATCTTATTCTTCTGCCCTGTTTAACTTAGTGAGTACTTGTCGTGCCAAAGCGTCTGTTCTCCACATTTCACCACTTCTATTCACTCTCTTTAAGAACAGCAAGGAACAAAACTTCATAGAGAAGTGAGATATATCACATACAATTTTCTTGGGCTGTAGGGGACAAGAGAGGGGAGAGCCACACCTTCTACTGTACAATGAGATATAATAAATATGATCTATATTTATTAATATTTCTCAGAATTAGGTATCACACATTTTCACTTTCTTGCCACATTTGTTCACTTGCCATCTTCCACACAAAGAATATGCCCATGTTGATGTCATAACTTAGCCTGGATATTAGTGACTGATAGAGATGTGATCCAACAGTAGCCTGGAATAGCCATGCCCAGCCAACCTGAAGATTCCTGAGCAAAAATTCAACCCAGAGACCTACGATCCAGAAAGAAACATTTGCAGTTATAGGACGCTGAGATTCTGAGTTGCTTTTAACCATATTTGATTAAGATAATACTCGATAAACTTGACAATGGGTCCAAATATGAATAAGCACCAGATTAAGTAAAACAAAATTGGAAAGAAGGAGGAGCAGAAGACAAAAGAAAGACAACACTCCTGATGTCTTAGATATTTTGCGTATTTTATCTCCTTTATTTTCACAACCACTGTTGTACACTTATTTTCTCCAGTTTGTGTACAAAGAGGCATAGATATATACAGAATTTTAGCCCTTGCTGCTTCATGTGAGGGGAATGCTGTTGGACTCTCAATTCTTTTTTTACATAGATTTTGTTTTTTACAATTAAAAATATCAATTTTAAAGGGTGTATTTTTATGCTTTAAAAGATGGAAACTAGGAAGTGGAGGGCGTGTGGCGTTGAGTAAGAAGCAGAATTGAGACCTAACTGCACATTTACATGTGCGCGTGAAGTTCACTCACTCTGTACGTCATAGTTACACACACTGCATGGAGAGATGGGTGCGGAGCTATTGACCACTTCCCTTTGCCTTGTACTGCCTATTTCCACCTATCCTGTCTGCATCCCTTCGCTCATAGAAAACTTTCTGTTGTGCACCGAAAGGCGTCCATTTGTTGAGGGGAACAGCAGCCGCCCTTGAGCTTCAGGAGCAGCAGAGAGGTTGTTAGAAGCCTGGGCCAACGTGCTGTGAGATAGTAAACGCTCCACCATCTGGGCTGCAGATGACCCTGTAAAAAGGTGCTCTCTGTATACTGGGAGCATCTGAAGTTGAATAAATGTGGATTAGGGAGCTTTGTCCCAGCCATTCATTTGCAATTAAGGCTCTTAACGATCTTAACCCGGTTTTTGTTAGCAGTTCTGCCGTGGCATTTATATTACCCATCTTGCTTGTGAATGTCTAAGGATAGCATTTGGGTATTAGCAAAACCAAGAGTGCTTTCTCATTTAATTTCTCAAGAATGTATAGGGTGTGAAGATGATGAGCAGGATGTATTTTCTTATCATATCCTCCCCTGGTCAACAAATCTAGAGACGGAAGCCATTCTTTCAAGCTTTCATCTCCCAACTTCAGAGAGAATTTCTGACTCCCTCACCATTTGAACAGCAAATATAGGCTCATCCTAATACACTAATTACTCAGAAGCATTTGCGGGAAAGAAAGCATCTGTTAGAATATGCCTTATTGCCCAACATGAAATGTTTGACTCCTTCCAGCAACATAACAAGACTCTAACATATCACGGTGGGCGACAGTCTCTCACAGGCTTCAAGTGACTGCAGACAGAGACGCCAACAAACGCAGAATGTATTTGCTCCTGCTGTAAGACCACAGAAGACAAGAACACTAACTTAATCAGAACTCACAATAATCAAAATAAGTAAGTGGGACGAAGGTTTTTGGAATTTAAACAAGAAATACATTCCAGAAAAAGGTCTTTTGACTATCCAGAAAAGTTTCAGCAACCTTACAGGCTTTGGCGCTCACTTATTTAAATATGGTGGCGATTGCAATCTTGGCTTGAAAGGTGTGATACAAGAACGTTTCCAAATATTTATGCACTTTGAGCCAAAGTTTTAGCAAAAAACTTTAAAACATGTGTAACTTTCCACTAGGGATTATGATTATGTAATCAGATTTATTTGCACCATCTTTTTGTGCATATAGTCATTTAACAGCAATCTTGACAAATTACCAAATCACTAAAAAATAAGAGTTCATACTTTATATTGAATTCAAGACTGAAATATATTGCCTTCTTACTTTTGCACGTGTTATCAATGAAGTAAAAATGTCTTAAGCAAATAAGTCAATTGCATCTTCTCTTAAAGTACATGTCTCACTTTTTAATAGATCTTTGGATGGAGGCGTTTTCATGGCTAAATTCTGCTAAGCTTTATGAGATGTCTGGGGTAGGGCTCAGAGGTCAAGCAATTGGCTAGGAAGGGTGAGACCCTGGATTTGATCCACAGCATTGCAAACAAGCAAAAAACCTGAACAAGAACTGGTATCAATCCCATTTAGGGCAACTTGTGTTAATAGCTCCATAAGATATATTGATAATAAAGTCACATTATTTAATGCATATTTACCATATATGACAGCACATTGTTTACATAAAGTCACAGTAATGTCAACAAAGTGTTAAATGTGAGTGATGATTCACCAAAAGCAAAAGTATGTAGTTTAGTACCAATCACAAACATTGCTTTTAATGTAATTATTTTTAGGTTTAATATGGAGTTTGCATCATATTTTTCTCAGCAAAATCACAAGCCAAGAAGCACAGATGTGTATGATCCTATGGGTTAAAAAAAAAAAACCCAGAATTTTCTAGTGATGAAAATTGAGAAAGCTTCTTAGAATATAGAGTAAATGTAGAACTTTTCTTTCTCTATAAGGACTGGTTTTTTAATTGCTAGATCACAGAGAAGAGATAATTGCAATTACTTTCATCACCATTTGTTTAAGCCCTGTACTTTACAAGCATGCAACATAAGATTTTGTGTTACCTTTTAATTCCTGTTTACAGTGGCTAAGTCAGTTGCACTAAAACACTTATATGTGTGAGTATAACCAATATAGATCACTAACTTTATAAGTTATAGTATCATAATTTCAATGCCTTCTACAAGAACTTATCAATATTCCTTTGATTTTCCTTTTTGCCAACAACCCAGCTGGTTGACATGTCTACTGCTAAGGATATATGTGTATATTTGATTCATAAGATTTAATGAAATATCCTTCAAAGCTAATATTTTCATAATGTACCTATTAGTTTTAGTATTTTTTAAAAGAAGAGAACTTTAGAGGAAAGACCATGTGCAAGAGTATATTCAAAGTCTTCATTTACTTGAGGTCACTTAGGTTGATTTGTGGGGAGCTTGTGCACGTGTTCCATTACAGAGATCTGGGGTCTGTACAGGTTAGCACAGTAAGGAGACAGATAATGGTACTTTTTAAGAAAAAATAATCCTAAAATTGAGTTTCAAAGATGAGAGAATCTGCTTCTAAATGTGAATTCTCCATGAACGGATCAGCAGAGCCTGATTCTTCTTCTTCAACACTCTTCCACAGCAGACCTCGTGTTTTGAACCAATAATACATACCTCTATCCTAGACTTAGTCCAGCCTCTCAACAATACTCCACACTTGGCCAACCCGAACAAGGGCGCAAACGTAAACCATCAGGGTATCCCATTATATTAAACAGGGGCTTGCCCTTCTGTGGGATCTTGGGCAGCTAATAGCCTGCTTTGCCTGATTTGCTCACGGTTTAAACAGATTCACTGAATCTTAATTTTACACACCATATGTATTAGTCATGGATGTTCAGAGAAGGAAATCCAACAGGCTGGGTATACACATTTATAGAAATAAGGAAGAGATTTAAAGAACTGTTTTACCTGACTATCGAGGCTTGGCAAGTCCAAAATCTTCAGGATAAGCTGGCACATTGAAGACCCAGGGAAGATTTATAGGTCAAAAACAAAGCAGTCTCCTGAAAGAATTCCTTCTTGCCAAAGGAGGTCAGTCTTTGGATAAAGTTTACTCACATTATGGAGGGCAATATGCTTTACTCAGTCTACTGATTTAAATGATAACCTCATGTAAAAATGGCTTCACATCTGAAATAGTGTTTGACCAAATGTCTGAGTACCATGGTCTGGCTGAGTTGCCATCTATGAGTGACCATCATCCCATACATGCCACTCGTGTGAGGTGTACAATACGGTGGTTTTCAGTATATTGACAGGTAAGTCCAACTATTATCACACTGATTATAGAACATTTTCATCATCTTTGGGGAAAAAACCCTCATACTCTTCAATTCACCTGTCTCCCCACTTCCCACATCTCCAAGCAACCACTTTTCTACTTTCCTTCTCTAAAGACTTTCCCATTCTGGACATTTCATGTGAATGAAGTTATATAATATTTGATATTTATGACTGACTTCTTTCACTTGGCGTATTTTCAAGATTGTTCCGTGCAGTAGTGTATGTCAGTACTTAATTCCTCATTATCATTTTATAATATACCACTGTATGAATATACCATTTTGTTCATCCATTCATCTGTTGATGGACATTTTGGTTATTTTTATTTTTTGGTTCTTAGGAATAATATTGCTATAAACATTCATGTACATGTTTTTTTGTGGATATGTGGTTTCATTTATCTTGAACATATACTAGGAGTAGAATCACTGAGTGTATGGTAATTCTATGCTTAATCACTTAAGGACATGCCAGGCTGTTTTTGATAGTGACTGCAATATGTAACTATAAAGGGTTCCAATTCCTGCAAGTCCCTGACAACATTTGCTATTATCTGAATTTTTTTATTCTCGCCATTTTAGTGAGCATAAAGTTGTATCTCTCGTTGTGGTTTGGACTTCTGTTTCCCTAGTGACTAATCATTTGAGCATTTTTTCATGTGCTTATTAGTGTATCTTTCTTGGAGAAATGTCTTTCAGATCTTTGATCGATTTTAGTTCCCGAGTTCTTTATATATTCTGGATACAAGTTTCTTATGAAATATATATTTGAAAATATTTTCTGCTACTCTGTGTTGTCTTTTCACTTTCTTTATAGTATCCAGGAAGGTGCAAAAGTTATTATTAGTTTATTAAGGACACATAAGAATTGTACACATTTATGGGTTAACATATGGTATTTTGAATATGTAATGTTCAAATGAAAGTAAGTATATCTTCTCAAACATTCTTTTGCGTTTAAAAAATATTCAAAATTCTTTCTTTGAGATTTTTTGAAATACATAGTACATTTTTTTTTTTTTTGCTAGCCACTCTACCATGTAGTAAAACACCAGAACTTATTTCTCTTAACTGTAACCTAGTAACTATTGACTGGCCATTCTGAATCCCTCCCTATCCCATGCTATCCCCAGCTTCTGGTAACCAGCATTGTGCTCTCTACTTCTATGAGATCAACCAGCTTTAAATTTTGATGAGGTCCAAGTTCTTTATTTTTTTTCTTTTTTGCTAGAATTATACCTAAATAATCCTTTGTCAAATATGAGGTCATAAAAAATTTCCCCTATGTTTTCTTTTGAGAATTTTATAAAGTTTTAGGTCTTACATCTAACGCGTTGATACTTTTTCAGCTAATTTTTGTAGATGGAATAAGATAAGGGTTCGATTTCATTCTTTTGCATGGTTTCCAGTTTTCCTTACCACTGTTTGTTGAAAAAACTATTTTCTTTTTCTTTCTCGGTACTGGTATTTGAACCCTGGACCTTTGCATTGAACTACATCCTGGCTTTTTATTTTGAGATATTTTGAGATTTTACTAAATTGCCAAATTCCCTAAGCTGAGCTAGAACTCGCAGTCCTCCTGCCTCACTATCCTAGAGTGCTGTGATGACACATGTGTACCAGCATGCCTAGCTAAAACTGTTCTTCTCACATAGAGTGGTCTTGACACCTTCGTCAAGGGTTGACACATGGTTTTATTTGACCATGACTATTGACAAATGGTTTCATTTCTGGACTCTCTATTAGAGTCCACTGATTTGTATGTCTATCCTTGTGCTAGTACTACCTTATTTTAATTACTATTGTAATAAGTTTTATAATATGACTCTCTTCTTACTTTTTTTTTTTTATTTTGTTTTGTTTAGGATTGCTTTGCCTTATGTATGTCCCTTGCAATTCCATGTGGATTTTAAAATCAGTTTATCTGTTTCTACAAAGAAATCAGGAGGGACTCTGATAGGAATTTCTTTAGATCTGTAGGTTAATTTGGGGAAGTATAAACATTTTTAAAAAATGAATGAATGAATGAATTTGGTGTAAAATAATTTATCCCACTAAGTGGTTTTTAAAAGGACATAAGATCACCTAAGTGACATATGACATAAGTCATTTACTGGAACAAATATCATCCTATGTCCCACAGGTGGAGAAAGTCAAAGGTGGTCCAAAACTTTGAGGAACAAGCACCTACAAAACCAGGCAAAAACAGTAAATCTCAATCCCAATATTTCTGACCTGTTTTTTTTATCATGTGATAAGAAATAAGCCTTTTTTTTTTGCATGTTTCATCCAGAACTTTTAAGAAACAAAAAGTTTCTTATACCTATTTAGTATTATTGTATATACTCACATAGTAAATACAGCAGAATAGGAAAGATGCCTTGAGGTATCTCAGAAATTGGCAAGAGCCCCACCCTTCACTGGCTCAAGAGAGTGAAGGATGAAGAGAAACTCTTGTCACTGATGTTGTTTTTAAGAGCGAGCTCCAGGACACTCTGCTTGAGAAGGTACAACTAGGGAATTGACTCTTGGGGATCAGTTTCACAGTGCTCAGCCATTCAGGCAGTCAGAGGCTGCTGCAGCCATGATACAAGTGGGCCCAGCTGCTGCTTAAGCTGGCAGCAGATTTCAGCATCATCCGTGTGGTGCTGATTTACAGGCAGGCAGAACACAAGAGTTGTGGGGTCAAAAAGGATTCCACACAGATTTCAGAAGAAGACCTAGAAGGCCAGCCAGTATGACTGTGAGGGGGCAGTGCGTGACACTATCAGTAAAGCTGAAAGTGCAGTGGAGATCACAGAACTTAAAGATGCCAGGAGCATGGATTATCTGCTGAGGAAAGCCAAAGGTAGTGAGTAAAGCCACCCCAAGAAAGATGCTATGAAACCCATAACTGTAAATGCCATAGTGGCAGAGCTGCTCCAGTCCTTTGAAGTTTACATTTCACGGCAATTTGCCCTGAGTGCTGGAGATGGAGCCACAGGGTTTAATGCTGCTCTGCTAGGTTTTAGTTCTACCTTGGTCCCAATCCTTTCTATTCCCCTACTTCCTACTTTTTGGAATGGAGATGTTTACCCTGTGCCATTGTATGTCTGCAGTATTTAAGTTTCTTGTTGATTTTTACAGTTTTAATTTTAAGAGTTTGCCTTGAGTCTCAAAGGAAACTTTAGATTTGGACTTTTCAGCAATGCTGGAACTGTTAAAACCTTAGTATCTCTTAGAGATGAGTGAAATGCATTTTGCGTAAAGAGATGTACATGAGTTTTTGAGGGATCAGGAGTGGAATGTTATGTTTTAGATCTACAAAGTCCTGCAAAGGTTTTATTTGTTTAGTGTTGGGGATTTTGGAAGAAAATTGGAAGGGGGGTGGATTCATCCAAGGTTGAGTTCAGAGCTAAATGTAAAATTAAGAGTTGGGCCTGGTTGGAGGTGGGTCCCTGAGGGCATGACCTGGAAAGGTATATCTCCCTCCTTGACTCCTCCCATCTCTATTTCCTGACTGCCATGATGTGAGCAGTTTTTCTATGCCAGACTATTGTTCTATGTGCTTCTTGCCTAGGAGCCAGCTGACTTTGTACTGAATCCTCTAAAAACCACGAGGCAAAATAAACCTCTCCTTTTTAAGTTGTAGGTATTGGTATTATGTCTCAGTGATGGGGAAAGTAGCTAAGACAGATTCAAAATATTAAGTTTCCTGATTTATGAACAAGGTATCTTTTTCACATTCACCTAGAATTTCTTTAATTTTTCAGCAGTGTTTTGTTATTTTCAGAGTATAATCTTTGCATTTCTTATGCCTAACCTAGTCTAAGTACTTTATTCTCTGTGATGTTACTGTAAATGGAATTGTTTTCTTAATTTCATTTTTGCATTACTGTAAAAGTGACATTGCCCAAAAAGAACAGCCTCACTTACATGAGTGGGAAATGGGTGGAAGAAGGAAGACTTCACTTCATGGCAACACTCACCGATAACTTAGCTGCAGCAACAAATAGCTGGGAGAAGGGTGGAATAAGCTGACGTCCTGATCCTCCCCAGAGTGAAGCCTGTACTGGAGGACAGAAAGGGGGGAGCCCTGTGCTCTTGGCTGCACCTAACTAGAGTCTTGGGCTTGCTGTCCTAGAAGGGAGGAGAGGTAGAGTCATCTTGGTTCAAATCCCACTGATGTTCACTTTTCATATGGAATTTTACAAATTTTCTCGAACAGATGTTTATTCACTTTAGGACAGACATTTATTTACTTTAGAACCATTTCCAGAAGTTTTAAGTGGTTAATCTTTTATAGTGTTCACCATGTTCACTACAAAACAGTGCTGTAAATCTCTCCTCACTGTCGTGTGAGAATTTTCTCATTTAAACATGGAGATAATATTTCCTATTTCAGGGTATTATTGTGAGAATTATATTAGTTTATACATATAATGTGCTTGTAAAAAGCACCTGCCATAGGGGAAGACATTAACTAATGTTAATTAATGTTTATTATTACTAATTATTACTATCATTGTTTTATTTACTCATTATGATTACCTTTGAGAGTACAGTATAGAACAGGGTGTAAGGCCAGTATTATTGCTTAAAATTTATTATGTATTTTTCAAGTGGAATAAGCACCCAAAAATGTACACTTCCCTCAGAAAAATCCAACACCCTAACCTACATGAATTTCTTTGTTTCTTCTCACCATTCCGTCCCCCATTTTCCTCTGACTCAAGTAAACATTATCTTGAATCCAATTCATACTGGTTAGCAAACCATTTTGAATTATGTTTATAAAAATTTGTTAAAGTTTCTTTTTTTAATTATAATTTAATGGTACATTTTAGATGTACATAGTGATAACATTCATCATAGGGGATTTGTACCTGTACATGACATATCTTGTTGCTTCTTTTCTCCCTTCCTCGTCCTCTCCCTTCACCCCCTCCTTCCTCCTTATTTACAAAAGCTTTGTTTCCATTTTTCCTTCTATTTCTCATTTCTCTTGTCCCTCTGTTCCTTTCCCCCTCCCCCTCCCTTATTCCCTTCCCCATTTGAACCCTTTTTCCCTTTCCAAATATAATACATTTTAGTCTTTATTTACACTTTCAGTTTCTCTCACCAGAGAAACGATGCAATACTTAAACATGTGTGTCCAATTTATTTCACTTAAGAGTGTGGTCTCAAGATGCATCTATTTACCTAGAAATGTCTTAAGCTTATCCTTCTTTATGGCAGAGTAGTACTCCACTATATTAAAAAAAATCACATTTTCTTTATCCATTCGTCGGTTGATGGGCATTTGGGCTGTTTCCAAGATTTAGCTGTTAGAAACAGAGTTTCTTTTGAAATTTAATTCAGCGGTTTCAGACTTATAATCCCTGTATCCATAGGTAACAATAGCAATTATTTTGAAGCATTGCTATGTTCCGGGCCTAAGTCTCTGTTAGTTGCTTGATTTCTTATAATACCCTATGAAATAGTACCCTGCAAATTCCACATTTTTAACCACAATGCTATTCCATTTATATAAAATCACATGCCTGCTGGAAATAGTGGCACACACTTGTAATTCCAACTACTAAGGAGGCTGGGGCAAAGAATCTCGAACTGAAATCCAGCTTGGGCAACTTTGCAAGACCTTGTGACAAGATTTTAAAAGGGCTGGTAATATAGTTCAGTGGTAGAACAGTTGCCTGGTATTGCAAGGTTGTGGATTCAATCTCTAGTACCACAAAGAAAAAATAAATCACTTTCTTATTTCTCTATTTACATAATATGCATAGAGAGAGTTCCCTAATTGGTGGATAGAAGCTAGCTCAGGAGAGTGAGATTTTCATTTAACTTTCTCTCTATATTTTGAATTACTTTATCTACATTTAAATTTTTGTTTTTGTGTTGCGGGGGATTGAACTCAGGGCCTTGCATATGCTAGACAAGCACTCTACCACTGAGCTACCCTCCCAGCCCTAATTTTTATTTTTTTACAATGAGCATGTATCATAACTAGAAAGAGTAAAATAAAAAGTGTACTGGGACTCTGCAGGGAAGAGCAAAGCTGAGTTAAGCTCTTTATGATAAACAACGCCTAGTGACAAGGGTAATTAACTTGAACCTTTGTATTATACCATTTTGAACTTGCTCTGACTTCCCTAACGTGTTTTGTTATATACACAAATTAGAAATCAGTGAAATGTGTACCATTAATGTAAGCAATTATATTTTGTATACATGTGTATTAGGGAGAATCCTGTTCTGTGTAACTGTTTTTCTCACTTCTTTTTCCAGCCTGACCAAAGTCTAGCCCCTAAATCTAAAAGACCTGTCCACAGATCTCCTTGGGATTGAAATCTAACTTTAAAGCTTGATTTCCAGAGAGCACACTCAAGCCCGTTTAGGGATTTCCCTTTTCTCAATGTGCCATCAAACACTACACTCTTCATAAATAGCTGGAGACGGCAAACTCTGTAGTACTTGCTTTTAATCCTTTCAAGTAAATCCAAAAGGTTGAGTTTTATTAAACAAGAAAATACATAGAAATAAATCATTTGTGTCTTTTGGATAAACTTCACAAAATGTGCTGGTACTATTTTTCCCTTTTCCTAGCTACTAAAATGGCAACTAAAAGACAGTTTTGCTGTATGAGACAAAATGCCACCTGATTCAACTAATTTCTAAGTATAAAATAAGATAAAATGAAAAAATCTTTAATTTTATAACATCTGACTGAGCTGAAGCTACTTAGAAATGTGATGACTATTTTAATAAAACACATCAATGAGTACTTCAAATAATTGTAATTTTTTCTCATTTATTATTCTTTTATTGGCTCATATTCTTTTTGCTAATGTGAAGAACTTGAACATATTTAATTTATATTAAGATAATGCATGTGATCCCAGATCAAATTCAAAGGTTAAGTTGTATAAGTGTTTATATATTATTAAAATGCTGGATCTAAGGAAAACTTTTAGATTAAACCTACACTGAAAAGTTGAATTAATAACTTATCAAATGCCTGTTTGAAATTTTTGAGTAATGAGGAGTTGAAATACAAAATAGAATATAAATCCCGAAATAATGTGTGAGCAGTCAGTCTTTGGCAAAGATTATTATCAACTTGAGTGAGACACGATATAGTACTAAAGGTATTAATCAGCCAAACAAGAAAATACTTCTAAGTAAATGTCCTAAACTCTGTTATGAGATTTTTCTCATAGAATTCAAGACAGGCAAACTTCTTAATGAACTTGTTTTTTACCCCAAATTATCACTAATTAAATTATGTAAATCCACACAGTCATGTAGTTATGGAACTGAAATTTCTATTAAAATCTTTTTGTAAGAGTTAAAATGTTGAAAGCAATCTAAATGTTTTATGCTAAGTGCTTGGCTAAGTAATACAAAGTAAAACCACTCAGTGAAATATTATCTGGCAATGAAGAGCATTCTAAAAATAGTAGGAAAACAAGCTGTAAATATCCAGCAAAATTACATTTCTGCTTGCAAAACTGAAGTATATATGCACAAGAAAACTGGGAAAAGACATACATCCATGTAGCTTTTGGAGGGTATTATCTTTGTCAATCTCTTTTCCCATTTTTCTTCTTCTCCTTTTGCGGTACTGGGTATTAAATACAGGGCCTTCACACTTTGTGATATCCTTTCAAAATTTTTTTATTTTGAGACAGGGTCACACTAAGTTTCTAAATTACCCAAACTGAACTTGAACTTAACCATCCTCCTGCCTCAGCCTGCCAGAGTGCTGGGATTATATATAGCTGTGCACTACCACAACTAGGTACTCCTTTTATGTTCTTGTTAGGTTTCTGATTTTATTTTCATCATTGTATTAGTTTTCTAGGACTACCATAACAAAGTATCACAGACTGGGTTGTTGAAATAATAATAATTTATTTTCTTGTAACTCTGGAGGCTGGAAGTCTAAGATTAGTAGATCCGCAGGCTCATTTCTTCTGAGGCTTCTCTCCTCTCTTGGATGGTCAGCTTCTCCCTACTGTCTGTCTCTCTCTGTGCCCAGATTTCCTCTTATGAAGACACTTGATCTATCAGAGTAGGGTCCACCTGAGTGACCTCAGTTTAGCTTATTGTCTCCAAATCCAGTTACCTTCTGAGCTTCTGGCCGGAAGGACTTTAACATATGAATCTGATGGGTATACGATTCAGCCCATAACATCAGTGTTTATATATTCCTTTTACAAAGGGAAATATATTGAAGTATATTGACAGGATTAAAAAGAAAATGAGCACCCCCCTTTTCAGTGGTTCTACTCTAAATTATTTAGCTGGAGTTTTTGTTGCTTCTCATTGTTTATGCATCGTTCTGTTCCAGGTTTAGTTATTAGACGTCTGTCCCTTCAAACCTTGATCAACCCCATGAAACCTTCGAAGCTTCGGCCCAGACTTTGTGTGGTGATGACCCTGTCAAAACGCCCCCCAGCCGCAGCCATTTCTTGAGGCCAAAACTAGTCCATTTTGGGCTAGTTTTTGAGCTGCCGTAGTTTCCTTAGCCAACAGGCCCCTAGTCTCAGTTTTCTTGAGAGACAGGAAAAAAAAAAATTAATTTAATGTTAGACACAGCAATAATTCAAATCTGAAGCTTATAAAGAAACTATCGTCGTGTTTTCCAGGCCACAGCAAGTCAGAAGAAAACTGAGTTCAAAGAAAGGTTCTAAGAAGCCAGCCAAGACACTGTCCTTCTCTTTGCTGGCTTCTCCTCTGTCCTGTGTGACACCCCAGACAGAAGAGCCCCGAGAAAAGTCGGGAAAGCTCTTGTGATCACAGAGCACTGGGAAATTCCCGATGGGACATCTGTCCCAGGGAAGATATTGCCTAACATTTGCTTGGCTAAAAATAAAGTTGGGTGGGCGGGGTAAGGAGAGGTGAGTGGGGTTTTAAAGGGAGCCTGAAGGGGGCGCTATGAATAGAGACAAGTGCTGAAGTGGGAGCCCCACAAGGAGACTGGTTCAGACCTTCTTCTTGTAATCAAAGATCACATTTAGTCTCACATTCTCTGAAAGATTCTTGGAATAAAATCTAAGGTAAATCACCTAAGAATATGTGTTTACATGGATTCATCAAATTTGTTTTTGTTATACAACTAGAGCAAAATAAGTGGGAAAATGTTTTTTACACTCCAGCATAATCTTTTGTGTCCTTTCCTTTAATGACATAGACAAAATCATAAACTGTTTCCAGGTCATTTTTTTCAATGGAATTAACTTGTCTAAATTATAAGTAAAGAGATTTTTGTAAAAGTAAAGGGATTAGTAAAAATAGATATTCCCCCGTAGATCTTGGTTTCTCATTAACTTCACCTGAGTGAACAAAATTAAATTATTATCAGGAACAGTCAGTTTATACAAATATATACACATTGGCAACTGGTTTTATAGCCCATCCAGATATAAGTTTGTAATTTATAATATGGACTGAGTTCAAATAAACTTGAGATACATGAAATGTATTCTAGAATTTAAGAAATTCATTTAAATGTGAATTAAATACTCTAGTAAAGGTCCTCGATCAGGAAAGCCAAGTATTTAGACACAAAATGGTCTTGAATCCGGATATGCCCTAACAGAGAAAGGTCCACGTGTGGTAAAACTATTAAATGTGAAATTAATAAATAAAAGAGAGCAGCTATGTCTAAAAATTAATTCTAATATCACATTTTCTTTTATTGTTTCATGTGATCAAGATTTCTTTTTTCCCGCAAAAGCCAACCTCATACATCGTTTTTCTTGCATTTACATGGAGTGTAGGCCCTTCGTTCACTGCCATATAGAGCAGCTCCCATTGATACAGCCCCTGTCTTTGTTAATGCTTTCAGGTATGTGGCTGTCTAGAGAAGAGAAATTGAGCTTGACTGTTTTCAGTCTGGACCCACCAGTGTCTAAGGGAGCGTTTGTCATCTGAAACATGACAGGATCTTTGGTAGTTTATTTGAAAAGCTTGTAGACTTCATCAAAGCCACATTCAACAAAGAAGTTGGTGGGTGGCAGCATAGATTCTTTTCCAATTTAAAAAGAATTTTCAAGACTACCATTTCTGATGCCCCAGACATATTTCTTGGTGGAGCTTATGAGAAGAAACAAATCACCTAACAGAAATTACAGCCCATGGTTTCTCTAGTTGCTATCTGCACAGACTCTAGACCTTGTAGGATTTAAAAACCACCTTGTAAGAAAAGCTGGGAATTTGCAAATTAATAAAAAAGTAGGCGCCTGGCAGAATCAACATGCTTTTCCTCATCTGGTGTGAAATTCTTTCTATGGTTGCAACTAGCTATTAAGCTACAATAGAATCCTAATTTATGGCATATTTCTGGACTATTATAATAAGATAATTCCAGAATGTGCTATGACTGCTAAAACTGAGACCAGCTGAATTAAGCACCAGGGTGGCCTTAAAAATTAGTGGAATAAAATTTGCTTGAAATGGGGTGGGGAAAACATGGCTTGCCCAGGAGATAAAAGTTCCTTATGAAAATAGCATTGGAGGAAGTCACGAAATGTGAAAAAGTGAGGATCTAAATACCAAAACAGGCTCTGAATTCTTCAGGAAGGAAAATTATTACATGTGCCTCTGTAAGGGCAAGCAAAACAAGCCTTTTTAGCCAAGGTTGAAAGTAAGAACTCTTTCAGTTTCTTTTTTGCGTCTGTTATTTCAATGTCTAAAACAATTTTGAGCATTCCACAGAAGCACAGAACCTTGCTTGGAAAAGATTTTGTGATTTAAACTGTAGATGAAGACAACACATTTCTACCTGTTCTAATTTATTCTGACGAATCCTGTCTTTGCTGATTCATGTATTTGTGGCTTCACATTCCTCTGTGGACACGTAGGTAAGCTAGGCAGAGTTCATTTCATGCACTGTATTCATTGCTTTAAAACCCATATGAACAGGAGCTAAGCTTTATGAGATTGGGAATTTATTTTCTGCTGCTTGCCCGATGTTGTTTAATACCTGTTACCCGAGTGAATACATACAATGGAACCATAATTCCTACTTCCAGTATACATAGCATGTGTCTACAGTTAGTCAACCAGTTATTATGCAGTCTCTCTACCATCTGCACAGGTCATTTTATCTGCTAAACTTTGATAGCAGCAGCAAACCACACACATACCACGAGCCACTGTCAACAAATAT
>PVJO010017140.1:0-39900 GCA_004026905.1 Hystrix cristata | reverse complement strand
GGGGGGTTTGATCTTTTTGAGTTCTTTATATATTCTGGATGTTAGACCTTTGTCTGAGGGACAGCTGGCAAAAATTTTCTCCCAGTCTGTGATTTTTCGCCCTACTCTATTAGTAATTTCTTTTGCCATGCAAAAGCCTCTTAATAGGATGTGGTCCCAAGCATCAATTCTTTGAATTGTTTCCCGTGCAGCCTGAGTTTTATTCATAAATTTTTTTTCCAACCCCTATGTTTTCGAGAGTTCTTCCTATTTTATTCTCCAGGAGATTTATTGTTTCTGTTTTTATGTTTAGATCTTTGATCCACTTTGATCTTAGTTTAGTACATGGTGAGAGACATGTATCTAGTTTTAGTTTTTGGCATGTGGTAAGCCAATTTTTCCAGCACCATTTATTAAAGAGGCTATCTTTCTTCCAGCGAGGGTGTTTGGCTCCATTGTCGAAGATGAGATATTTGAGTGTGTTTGGAGTTATTTCTGCATCTTCTAGCCTGTTCCATTGGTCCTCGGGTCTGTCTTCATGCCAGTACCATGCTGTTTTTATCACAGAAGCTTTATAATACAATTTCAAATTGGGGACTGTGATGCCCCCTGCCTTATTCCTGTTGCCCAGAATTGTTTTTGCTATTCTTGGTCTCTTCTGGTTCCAGATAAATTTCATGATTGCCTTTTCTAATTCTGTGAAGTATGTTGCTGGAATTTTGATTGGAATTGCATTAAATCTGTATAGTAATTTAGGAAGTATGGCCATTTTCACTATGTTGGTTCTTCCTATCCACGAGCATGGGATGTCTTTCCATTGTCTGAGATCTCTTTCAATTTCCTTGTTTAGAGTACTGTAGTTTTCAATGAATATCCATTGTTTTAGATGGCGATTGTACGATGGTCATTTAGCTTGGGAAACTTAGGCGAAATTTAAACTGGCATTTCCCATGATGTTACCATGTAGGCATGTACTGTAAATTACCAAGAGAAACACTTGGAGGACGAGTACGTGTTTTGTCGTTATTGTCCATTCTTATTGGAAATGTGCTTCAAGAAACACACTTTGGGAAGCAAGCACCTGAGTGGTTCCTGTGCCCATACACAAGATTAGATTACAAAAGAAAAGGGAAGTTTGGTGAACAGGTTTATGGGGAAACTATACTACCTGATCAACTATCAAGATGTCCAGAGCACGAAAAACGTTGCCTGAAATCACTGGGGGGGGGGGTGTTGCTAGTTAATCTTTTTTTTTTTTTTTCTGGTTAATTTTAATATGTTTGCTTTATAAATATGGCAGTTAAGCGTAAATGGCAGGATCTTACTCCTGCCCCCAGGAAGCTAAAATAACATAATGGGAGGTGGATAAAATACAAGCTTTCTTCTGAGAGTTAAGGTCGGCATATACCAAAGACTTAAAGACAGAGAGTCAGCGGGAAGACAGCTCTGCCCCACCGGGCCCGGGCTTCAGGCGGTCGCTGCGGCCCCGCCCTGCGCCCTCCGCGCTGTGCGCCCTCCCTCCCTCGTCCAGGCATGCGGTGGCCTGCAAAGTGTCAGCTATGAGGCTGGGAAAGAATCCTTATGAAATGAATTCATCACATTGTGCTAGGACGGTTTGGTCTTCTTGCCATCGCTTTCATTGTTGTAATTGGGATCACTGACTTTAATAGGAAGGAATCATTATTCCAATATTTGAGGAACCTGTAATCCCTGCAAATGACCAAGGGACACAGCCGTTTCCTTGCTCGGGACATGCCAAGTGGCTCCTGAGGCTGGCCTTGATTTTCAGCCGGGTTATGCCGGTGTGGTGGCAGGATTTCCGTCACTGATGCTAGGGGTCCCGCCTGAGAACAGTTTGATCCTGTGCTGGAGATATGTAACCTTTGTTCAAAGAGTAATTTTCTAATTTCCCAATAGCTGACTGTGGAGACAAAGCAGCCATTGTAACCCAGTGAAGGGCACATTGTGCACGCGGATTCTCGTTGGATGACTTTTGCCAAATACTGCAGGGCGGTTTGTTTTCTTCACCACCTGCTGCCATTTCCTTCTTCAGGACTTCTTGCTTCAAGTATTCAGCATAGGATTTGTGGGAGCTGATAATTAGGACAAACTGTTTCTCCACGAAGTCCACAAAACTTTGCCATGAGTATCGACTTATTGTAAAAGAGAATAAATACTTGATGAACTAAAAACCTCTGAAATTGGTTTCTTAATAGCTGATGAAAGTTAAATTCTGTAGGAGATATGTATATGTTTTTATGATATTTGTACTTGTTTTGCAACATGGCATTCTCTCCGTGACTTGATATTTTATGGGTCCTGTACTTTGTGCAGTAGAGTATGAGTAGCTAAGAAATTATTCAAGTGGCTGTGCTAACGTAATTGAGTAGAACTGTTAACATTTAATCATTGATTTTAAGGTTTCTTATAAGAAGGAGCTTTTTACTCGTATGTTGATATATGTCAGACATGCGAAAAAAGTTTTCTGTTTGAAAACTCAGTAGTATTGAAAATTCAATTTCTGTTCAAATTCTGTTTGAATCTGAAAGTTTTATTAATATATTCCATCTAACATTCACTGAATACCTTCAGTTGTGCTAAGTACTGGGGAATAGTTACACTGTGATATTCTAGGAGCTTACACAGGATATGAAAATGTAAGTGAACTATTTTACTAGAAAGTAAAATATGATAAGATGCATGAAGGATAGAAATAAAATACTGGGGTAGGTGGTCAAACTGGTGGAGTAATTCATTCTGTTTCAAAAATAGAGGGTTTTTTTTTTTAAATGAAAGTCATAACATGTGACTTGATCCTTGAAAGAGACATTGGCTCTTGTCAGTGAGACAGAGGAATGAGCACCCATCTGGAGAAAGCCCTGCAGCCCAGGGCCCAGCTGTGTTGGGGGAAGACCTCACAGGGAATGGCGGTGTCCCGGGGAGTCTGAGCTGGGCTGGAACTGACACTCAGGTGGTGGATCAGGATTGGAAAGAAGTCTGGGTTTCTATGCAGAAGGCCTTTAATGGATTTGTCTTGCAAGCAATAAGAGGTTTGCTAAAGCAATCGAATACATCAGAAATAAAGTTCGAATTATGTTTTGAAAAGATAACTTGGGTAGCAGTGTAGCAGGCAGTTTAACAGAGGAAGAGATGGTGATGGTCATCTTTGTTAGTGGAGATTTGATTTTTTTCTCCTGAGATAAAGGGAAAAGACATAGACCTAACTAAATGGGTAGCTCTGGTGTTTTCTTTTCTGCCATGCGCTTTGTCTACGATCTTAAAGATCCACAGGATTTTCACCATCTCCAGTTTCCTCACGGATGAAGTGAAACTACTTTACACAGTGTATGTAAAGATTTGGTGATGTAATGATTTGAAAAAGTACTTTGTAACCTACTGGCCTGATATAAATGATGTTGCAAGAATCTTACTCATTATCAGTTTCTTAAAGTTAGAGGCAGTTCTCCCTTGTATGCAGCATCATTTCCCAACACATTGAGCTTAATATCCTATCTGGTACGGATTTAATTACTCAAATATTTTTGAATTAAATCAGACTCTGGCTCATACAATACAATAAATGGAACAACACAACCTAAGCTACCTAATAGACCTTCATTCAGGATACTTTTAGGTTGGTTGATTTTGGTCTTCTCCACTCTCTGTGCTTTCCCTGAAATGTTTAGAGATCAAGAAATGTACAATAAAATCTGTTATATTTCATTCTTATTGGTGAGGGACACTTAGAAGTTCAGAAACTAAGAGCTCCCCTTTTATATGTCCTAAAAAAGGACCACTACAGGCATTGACCAGAGAACACTATTTGATGCTTCAATTACGTTTATTTTGCTTTTATAACAGGAATATTGATTCTTCAAGGAAAGTGGCTCACATTCAATTGTACAACAATCTGAAATAAATGAAAAGCATTGATTATTAACCTCCATGGCTCTTTTTGTAGGAAACATGTAAATTTTCGTATTTTAGTTACAAACATTGGCATAAAAGGATGCTAAATTAAGGACTGTGCAACTTTCTGCTCAAGAAGGCTGAGTAGCTACAGAACAGAGGACAGAGCCTTTAGTAGTAAGTATTAGCTGACAGTTTTCCCCCTAAGACAGTTGTAAAGGTCTTAATGTAATCTTTAGTAGACTTTACTCTCCCTCAATTCACCAGGTAATTCACAGACTGTCTGCTTTGTTTTTGGTATGTTGAGGTGATAGATGGAGCATGCAGCTTTAGGATTTTATTACACTGTCACATTCAGAAGATAAATTTGGGGGTTTACTACTAGAAAAATTACATGATTTTCTAAGGACTAGGATGAAGTCTACCTTAGATTCTACATCCACAAGTTCATCCACTATGATCTCCACCTTGAGTAAATTTTTACCTTGCTTAGCCCAATGGCTAGGTCCAAAACACACAATTGTTGATAATAGTAGAAAATGTTGGAGTATTGTGTAAAATCGTTTTGATTAAATAGGTCTTTTTTTCCATCACATTACAACAAATGAAGGATTTAAATGCTAATAATTTCTACTAGGAAAAAATGTTAAAACCAATTAGAATTTAATGGGGCTAATTTAGAATATTGTAACCTTTTGTAGGAAATGATGCATTTCAATCCACAAACAACGAGTAGCAACAAAAACAACACTGACAAAATGGTTGTCTCACTTACCACTTATTTCATCTTAAATTGCACTGTGACTTTTCTCTCTTGTTTACTTTCCGTTAGGAGGAGGGTTTGCAGTTTCAGATATAGGTAACGGGACAGGAAATAAGTAAAATCTGAACCCCGGGTATGCTTGGTTTAGGATCGGTGGATATGTGCCAAATGGATATTGGTAAGGGGGAAAATAAAACTGCGGAGAAGTTTCATCGCTGTCACTGATCTGTTCAGAGAAAGAACAAGTCTTGTCTTACTCTTTACAAAGATGAGAAATAAAATAGATCTTTAACAGGTGAGTTATCATTTTAAAAGATTTTACTAGCACAAATTTGCAGTACATGAAGTTTACATTCATCTTGGGAAATGAGTACATGTACATAATACAGTTTATTTCTTTTCTAAATCCCCTTCCTGTCCCCACCACCTCCCTCCTCTGCCTCTAGATCCCCCTTTCCCATTTTCCTTCTTGTGCTTATTCGAAGTTCATGTTTATGACATAAGTTTGCATTCACCATGGTTACTAGGTTCCCGTACATGGCACACCTCAGTTCTTCTTACCTCTCCTTTCCCTGCCCAGCTCCTTTGCCCTTGGTCTCCCAGACCCCTTCCCATTTGCAGATCTGTCCCTTTGTCTCCTTTCCATCCTTTATTTTGCTCTACATTTTTACTTTGCCTCACTCAAATGAAAGACACTACACAGTATTTAAGCTTGTGTGTCTGATTTAGTTCACTCAACATTATATTTTCCAGGTGTGTCCATTTTCCAACAATAAGAAGGAAGTTTAAAAGGTCTGAAGTCATTTACCCTTTCCATGTGTACTATGCACAGGGATTTAATTTTTTTCATTTTAGAAAATCAGAGATAAGCATGTTCCTGCACGTATTTATACGAAGCAAAATTTTCAGATGCAATAATCTCTTCTACGACACAATGTTTAAAATGGGGACTTTGAAGTACTTTAATATTTCTCTCTTTACATTTACAGAAGGTGTTTGCCCAAGCTATGTAATGAAAACAATCTCTTTTTCTGTATCTCACTTGTTTCTTCCTCCTCTCTGTCTTCACTGTCTGTGGATGACCCTATCAATTTCCGTACCCTTAACACTCTGTTTGTAGTTTTGGCTGCTAAACCATGCTTTTCAGATAGAAAGATTTCTGGCAAAATACAAACAAATCTTTAGACAGGACTTTTCCTCTTCAAATTTTATTTTCTTCTTAAACAGTTTTGGTTGACTGTTAAGTCCAAAACTGTTCTTTACTGAATTTGCCACCAGTAGGACCATTGAAAACTGCTCATAGCTGCCGCTGGGCTCTGGAACGCCCTCAGTGGCCATTCAAGGCCTGGTCCTCACATAGTGAGGCTGGGAGGTGGTAGAAAGTTTAAGGGGTGGGGCCTAGCGGGGAGCTGTGGGGCTTGCAGGACTGTGGGACGCCTGTCTTCTCTCTGCGGCCCTGACCGTGGTAAGATGATGCCTCCTGCATGCACGTGAGGCCTGAGGTGTCGTGCCTCACAGGCTCAGCACCATGGGACTGCTGGTCATGGGCTGGAATTGCCAAAACTGTTCTCTCTCTTCATGTCAATTTATGTCAAGTACCTGCATGGGAAGCTGACTAACACACCGACATCTCTCAGTCCTCAAGTTTTAATTATTTTTTTACCTTCTGCAGAATGGGGTTTGTAGAGCTCTGGCAGAGTGGAGTCCTGGGCAGTTGCGGGCCTTTACTAAGCAAGGTGATTCGGGAGAGCGATCCTGCCCTTCAGGCAGGTGGAGATAACCCTCCTCCTTGTTTACTACTACCAGCCAAGACTCTAAGAATCTCCAGATTTGGGAGGTTTGGATAAGTGAATACCTTTAGCCACCATCAGGAATGTTTTACACAGAATGCTCGCATGTGAAAGAGAAGAAAGTAACTTACACTCCGTTTTCCTCGATCCTGGTCTTGAGAGACCTAAAATTCAAACAGTGAAATTATTTCAACTTCATTGTATCTAATTTAAAAATCTAGGCTTTTATTGTCTAGAAAATATTGTAGAAACTATTCTGAAAAATGTTAATATGTATTTTCAAATGGCTCAAATTCAACACTGCGCCAGGATCATACGGAATTGAGTTATGCACCGAACAGTGCATGGTTGATAGTATTTTCTGGAATATGATTTAAAGGGGCAGGTTCAGGTTTCCTTATAAAGTAGGGAGAAAAAAACACAACATTGAGCTTTACAAATTAGAACAAAATCTTCGAGAATGCAGAAGCGAATTCTTACCGGGAAACCAACAGCTACTGCCAAGATGGCAGCCATCAGAAGGAGCGCTTTCATCTTACTGAAATGTCCTAGAAGTCAGCAGAAAGACAAGATGTGAACATACATTCAGAGGCTACAGTTCTAGTACAGATGACGAACTAACGGCTCCCTGGCCGTGGGTAGTCTTTTTAAGGTTAGAGTGCCAATCTATTTGTGACTGACAATGTGGTTCTTTAGGGAAAATCAAAAGCGATTTGGAATTTTACAACTATACAACATCAATTCTTTTAAAAGTACTTTCAAATATTATTCAAGAGTAACACTTTGTAGTTGTTAATAAAATTTTCTGGAATGAAATGCATCAGTTTACACACAGAATGCTATTGTGGGGGTATACAGTTATTTAGTTATTTTAGGAAGTTCAAAGCAAGCATTATATATGGAATTAATTTAGATGACAGAATTATTTGCATCGATTCCAGGAAACCCCTCCCCCAGATTTATGCTTTTTAGAGGGATCTATTTAAGCATTTGGGAACAATTTCAAAACATTTTTCTATATTTTAATTTTCATTTTAGGTTCCTTATTTTATCATTGCATTGTTATAATAGTTCAGTATATTGATAATAAATATCTGAGAAAACTAAGCTAAATAAAATAATGATATTATATAATAAACTAGACAATAAAACAAACTTTTTTATGTAAAAGTATTATGTAACTAATATGATAAGCATTTGCATATTACTTGATTTTGAATATTCATGGACAATTTTTTTCCTGTGGGATTTTATTAGTCATTACATCTTTGTTGTGATGTGTATACAATAGATAATTGGAGAATATATAGGGAATTTGGGAAAGGCAGTTTGGCTAGGGGATTTTCTTGACATTAGCTATTTATTTATAAAACATTTCTTGATAACTAGTAAAGTCTTGACATTATTCTAGGTTTTGTTGTATATAGCTGATATATTTCCTCTTTTATTGAATTTGTTAAGTACACTATTACAGGTCAATACATTATGAAGAAAAGTTTAAAGTTTTACATTTTGAAAAAAATGTGTATTTCTCATGTAAATATCATTTTAGAGTGGCTTTGCAAGGATTAATGGAGATTGAGGAAGAGTTTATCACTTCTAGATTTTTCCCTGTATATTTATGTGAGAAAAGAATAAAATATAAAAAAAATGTTGCAATGTTTTTACCTCTACTGTAGGGATCGAAATTCAAATTAAAATACAAAATTTTAGTGATAATGTAATGGTTTTGACAAGACAGTAACTTAAAATTCCCATCAGTTAGCACTCTATAGGCACTTTGACAGTGCAGCATACAGTACAATGTGCACACGTGTGTGCTCTTCACGGACACACACGCACCCACACAGCCTGCTGTCTGTACAGTGCAGTGCTGCGCACATGGTCCAGAGTACAGTAATGAAGCAGGAGTTCTTTTATATGAAGGCTAATTAGTGGAGACAGGTATGCATATTTTTGTAATGTATAGCAAAGTGTGTTGTATAAAGAAATCACAAAATATTGAGAGCATATAGAAGGAAGTCAGAGGAAATAGTTTTGGAAATAATAAAATTCAAGTGGGTCTTATACAATAGGATGATTTTCTACTGGTTTCAAGGATTATTCAAAATCATATTAATTGGGCAAGTAAATACACCACAAAAAAGACCCTCTCAGATCATGTGTTGTAGTCAAGAAAGACATAGCATAAATAGCAATGACCTCTTTCTAGTTATCTACTTCTCAAACCATATATTGGTGTGTGCTGGAAAATAAATGATGTTCTGGATAAATTAGATTCGTCTTCCTGGAGCATCAATGTTATTTGAGGATTAACAGAAAAATTTAAGTAATTCTTTGTTAAAATCAACAGGCTATAGAACCGAATGCAAATACTACATACATTTTAAAGGTAAATAAGGAGGTATAAATAAATTTGCAGTTGTTCCTACTTAGAGAATCCCTGAATGTACTTGGTTCCTCCTATTGCCAAGTTTAGGTTCATAAAATTTAAAATGGTGAATTTGAGGTTTGTAAGCCGTAACCGAGCTCTCCAACAGCACCCCACCTCTGTGATAACTTGTTCATGGTCCTTCTAAGACATGCATATACCCTAGGAGAATAGTGATTTTAAGAAAAAATTCTGCAGGCAAAAATGATTATCTAAGTTTACAAATTCAAGCAGTTGTTATACAATAGTCAATAAATTTAACAGTTCAATATGTGTGCATATATGATAGAAAATATATGTAAGAGATAGATAATCTTACTTAACACTGATGTTTAAAACCTTTCTTACCTCAGAGTTTCCCCTCCGTTCTCCCTCTCAGATGTGTTGTGAGGATGGCAGGTAGCTGCTACAGGAACACGCAGCTGTTTTATACAGTCAGAAGGGCAATGGATGGAGATGTTTGTGGCCGGAAGGCCGCTCCCAGGGATCAGTTATTAGTTGAATCATCGACTATCACAATATGTCGAAATTGAGGAATAACTGACACTTTCAGTTTCGTGAAAACTTTGGTCAAGTGACTACCAAATACATCATCCTGCGGTTTTCTTTGCAAATTTTGTGAATCTTATATATTTGAAACTTATCACTGCACAAACATATGTGATTATACATATATATAACATCTCTCTCTATATACTATATATATTATATACATGCTCATTCATTGTTCAAAACACTCTAAGAACGAAATGTGATTGCAAAATCATCCCACTGTACAGATATGGAGCATGAGTAGAAGAAATTGGTGGTAATAGGTTTAAGATGTTATAACTAGTACTTTGACAAAGATTATGCTGGACACCAGCAATTTGGTCCCCAAACTCATACTCTTAACTGGTTACTGTAGCAGAAGTATGAAGAAACCAAGACAAACTCAGAGAAACATTAAAATTTCTTTACCTATAACCATGTTTAAATTTTTTGTCATTGACTTGAAGGGAACTACTTGGAGCAGAAACTTAGTTTATTGCATTCAGTATATTATTGTATACTGGTTTTCATTCTCATTCGAGAAACCTATTTTTCTTTCTTGGCTTCTTAAAACCACATTTGTCTATTCTTTTTCTTCTACTAGCAACCTTATGCCTTACATGGTTAGTCTTTTTCCTCAGCTTACTATATACGATCTGTTATCTTCTTAGACTTCACTTGCACTGAATAATATAAGCTATGTCTGACCTCCTAAACTATTCCCTTAGCTAAAAACTTTCTCCCAGTATATTTGTACAAAGAAATATTTTTGTACCAACCATCCTTTATCCAACTTGCATTTTCTGTTTAGATATGTGACAAGTATATCAAAGCCAACAAAAACAAAATTGTACTTATTTTTTCCCTCTAAATCTGCTCAATTTATTTACACCCTCAGCTGATGGTCACCAATCACTGTTATCTAAACAAGAAATCTGAGATCACCACATTTTTTCCCTTTTGCCTTCCCTTCCATATCAGACAATCACCCGACTTCCCCTACAGGAGCGTCTTGGAGTCAGTCTCTTCCGTCTCCATCCTTATTTCCTTAGTTTAATTCCTCATCCTCTCCTGGACTGTTATTATAGCTTTTTAATCAGATTCTCTCTCTCCAGTATTTTACCTCTTAATTTTATCTTTGTTAGTAACATTATAATAATTATTCTAAGATGGATTTCAAAGTTTTAAAAATGGAAGCTACAGTAAAAAGTGTATTATACAGATTCTCAGCACCCCCCAAAAGTGCATTATGTTATAGCACACAATTCAAGAAAAGAGTTTTATAAAACAGTTCTTATCTTGCTATGTGAGGACCATGCAGAAATGTTTTATTTCATTCTGGTACATTCTAGTCTTTCCCATGCCTTTCTATCCAATTTTTCTAAATTCTAATGGTGACTTTGAAAGTTTATGTCATAACAGAAACAGAGAAAACACTTAAAATTGGGTTTATGCTAACAGTTGGCTAATCTAGGCACAATTAGTTCCCTGTTGTTCTCTTTTTGGTCATCTGAAGGATTAAAAATTTTCAAAATGAAATATTGAGCAAATTACTTTCTGAAATATTTTCTCCACTATTGAATTTGAAGTTGGGGCAAGTATCTAGGGGAAGGTTGTATTTTTATGGCCTAGGCTCTAATACCTAGCATATTGACTGCCCTATACTAGGTGATTAATAAATATTTGTTGTTCAAAATATATACATTTGGCCAATCCCTAATATACTCGAAGGAACCTGAGGAGACCAACTAATTGTTTTGTGGAGGAAATAAAAAGATCAGGGGGCTGTAATCCAGAAAGAGAAAGGCTGCTTTGTATGGAAAATTGGATGTTACCATGATGGAATTTACTAGGAAACTGCACACTATTTTTGATAACATAATTTTGATCAAATAGATTGAAATACTACTTACTATGACAAGTGCCGTCTCTTGTTGGTGCCTGAATAAAGTTGTGGGTATATTCTTTTTCTGTTACAGTTTTCACTAATTAAACCTAATCCTCATCCATGTGCATATATGCAGGCAAGCTATGTGGCCCAGATGTTTTCATAACTTTGGTGTGTGACCATTTCCAAATTCTTTGAAATATTTTGGTTTAGTCTATTGAATCTACAATTTGTTGAAAGAATGTATCCCTAGGTTCAATACTTAGCACTTAAAAAGGGAATCAAAGTATATAAAAGCATCTTAAATGGTATTTGGAACTGGAGAGGGGTTTAATGTGTTACTTGAATCTGAGTAAGGAGGAAGATTTTGAAACTAAGGAAAGGTGGGAATAATTATTCTTTCCTGTTGCTGATCTGATTGTGTCACCCTACACAGTTACCAACTACTATCTAACAAGATGTCATTTGTGGCCGAAGTCATGCTGTAGGAGCTGCTGCTGCTTTCTTGTGTTACTCTTTATTCAGATAGCTAAAATCTAATAAATGGTGAAGATCCCTGCCTAATAGTACAACAGTTCTCACCACAAAAATCCACTCTGCCAAGTCTTCAGTACACGGTTGTCTTGAAAGGGCAACTGGAAAGAGATGGCTTTATATCCAAGAGGATGGACAAGTTGCCATATAATAGAGGTTATTTTGGGGACATAGATAGCATGTCTTGATATTAAAAGCATATATATCCTATGCTTTTAATATCATATACCTATATATGGTATTATACATATACATATTACATCTGTATCTTGACATTAAAAGCTACAAATAGAATATGTCTTGATATTAAATACTCTATAAGGAAAAACTTTTTAAAGATTAAAACCACTCATCCCTGCAGATACTGAAGGAACAGCTGGGTGAGCACAGGCTCCCCAACAGCAGAAAGGATTTTTGATAGTGGCTGGTATTGGTTAGATTACTTCTTTGCACACTTCCAACCATAATAATCTTAGACTGAGTGGATAAACGACAATGCCTACTGGAATGTTTCAGCAATGCACTAAAACAAAAAGCCCACCTGTCATTCAGGGATTATTAGAATTACTGGTAGGGAAATGCGCGTTGTAAACTGAACCATGGCAGATCTTAGCTGGTGGGTTATCTGACTCTTATTTCAGTAAGAGCAGAAATATTTTATACCACCGTTTTGTGGCCTGCGATTTTCAATACACGCATACTTTTTGGACAGTTATCTCTCTCTTCTGTGAATTAAAAACCATGAGAAATCATTTCACTTTTACTAGGCTTGCACATAGGTCCACTTGAAAGAGGATTTCTTTATAGTAAAAGGTTCATGAGATCTTCATTATAAGTGAATGGACATGCATTCATTCTTGAATTTTCTTAAAAACCTTTCCAAGAGCTATATAGTTCTTGGAAAGGTTTTGGGAAAAAATATATTTTTTTCAAAAATATATTTCAAAAATATATTTCAAAAAATATATAAATATATATATATATATATTTCAAAAAAAATATATATATATATATATTTGTGCTGGGGATCAAACTCAGGGCCTCACACTTTCTAGGCAAGAGCTCTACCACTGAGTTAAATCCCTAGCCCCCAAATATTATATTTTGAGCTACAAGTGAATTCGGTGTCTGTGAATCCTGCAAAAAATTTAGAACCCTGTGTGTCAGTGTTGTAGAATCTGAGTGGTTGTCTGTTCTTCATTCCTTGCTACTTGGCCACCAGCTTTCACAAAAGGAAGTGGTTACATACTTCTGCTTGGGTTTAGTATGAGCAAGTGCTAGAACCACTGTCAGACAAGCCCATGTCCACCCCCCTGAGTGCATGGATTAAGTTCTTTGGGTCCCTGCTTTGGAAAACTAGTGCTCCTACCAGTTATACCATAGTTTGAAGCCCAAAGGCCCTCACTGGAGAAGCTCCATTTTTTAGCTCTTTTCCACATTCATGACATACTATTTTACCAGTGTATTCTGAATTTATATCAAAGTTTGCTAATCATTTGATGTATTTCATATAGCTTAAAACAGTTCATATTTTTCTGCAATGTACTGGTGCCATGAGTGTCACATGCTGCTCTGTAGACATCATCCCACTATTCCTCCCTCCTTCACCCACACATCTCTGTGGTGGCATGCATCCTGGCTCAAATTCTTACCCTGTGGTAACTGCTCATTTATTCAGCATTAAAATAAAATATTTCTTTTCTCATTTTCCATATAGCTCTAACAATTTAAATGAAAGAGACATTTTTGTTTGGCAGTGTATCTGTATCAAAAGTTATGTATTTGATCTGATATCCTGCTTCAGATATACATATGCTCTCTATATGTGGGTCAAGAATGTCAAGCTTTGCCTCTTTATTTATACCTTTGAATTACATAAGAAGATTTCTGTGATTGAAAAATTTTAATTATATGAAATATAAGTGGTGCTTATAATTAGAAAACGATATGTTGGCCTTATAGTATTTTCAATATAAGTAATATATATCGTCTGTGTCTTCACAATAACCCCTTTGGGATAAGTTATAATCTTATCCTCCTTTTACAGATGAAGAAAAAGGGCCTAGAGAATTAAGTACCTTAGACTATAAATCTAGTAAACTGTGTAGCTGGAATGTAGAATTAGCTCCTAACCACAACACAAGGAACATAAAATGATTTGCAGAATGATCCACCTAGTGAATCATAGTAGGATGTAGAAATTTTAAATCACTTGTTACTTTAAAGTTATTTTTCTACTAAAAAAAATTTACATTCAGACTTGTTTGAACACAACACTAATATATAATATAGTCTTTTAATTTTAAATACTTTAAGTAGGTATGTTTAAAAATATGATAGCTTTTCACTGGGACAAGGGAAGTTTTAAAGCCAGCCACATTTAAAAAAAAGGATAATGGGAGACCTTAGAAGCCAAATATTAACTTTTTAATTTTCCAGATATAGCAAATTCTCAATAATTCTTAATGAAATTCTTAATAGAATTTTGTATAATGTACACAATATATTGGTAATATTTTCATGTCTCTACACTTGGAGGGATTAGTAAATAGGACTGCTCAGCTCTTTGCCTTTGCCATTGAAGCTCCTGAGAGGGAGAGTCAGTGACTTATACTTTATCATAATCACCCCATCAATACTGCTTTTGCTTTTTGGTATAAATGTGGTGGTCATTATAATGTATTTGCATTTAACATGACTCACCAAACTTATATACTTAAATTTTATCCATCAAAAGTATTATCAGACTATGATGAAAAGTTGGATACAGATGTGTTAAATTGAAACAAAATTAAATTTTAAAGTTTATTTTAGCAAACAGCAGTTAATTAATTGAACAGCTCCAAACCACAAGTGGAACATGAGGGGAGATTTAGAAAGGCACAGAACTAAGACAAAGCAAACATTTAGTTACAATTACATGGCTGTTTTATTTGGTTTATCTTGCTGGGAAGCTTCTAGTTCCATAAATATGTTGGCTACTGGCTACATCTGATTGATGCAGATGACAATCTGTTTTACTTTACTACAGGCATTTGTATGATAGCTTGAGTTATTTCACTCAAGTTTGCAAATCAAACATGGTTTAGGTTGCCTGTGAGACCTAAATGACTTTGTCATCTCAGGGATTCATTAGGTATTATCTCAATTTTAATTCCCTTGTATGGAATGCTGAGGGTGAGGTCATGCGTGGAGTCTACATTTTGACCTAGAAGCAGTCCTGTTACCTTCCATTTAGGTAACAAGCAACCATTGGAGGATTGGTTGGGAAAGCTTTGAAGCTACCTTGTGAATTATCAAATGTGACCAGAACTAGTTTTAGAGAAATTATTCTACATAAAACTTTTTTGGTCAAATCTGTTCAAAATATAACTGGTTCTAATTTGTCTTTCTCTGTTCCTGGGAGGAGAATATTGACGTGTGTCTTGGTAATATTTTCATCATTACAACAAAATACCTGACACTTGCAACTTAAAGTAGAAAAGGTTTATTGTGGCTCACAGTTTCAGTCCATGGTTGGCTGACCCCGCGGCAGAAGCAGGATGACAGAGGAGCATGGCAGCCACAAAGCAGAGACAGGAAGGAGGAGCGAGCGACGAGGACACACTTTTCCATGTCATACTCCCAGTGACCCATTTCCAGTGAAGTAGCACCTTCTAAGAGCCTATCAGTCACCAAACTCATCAATGAATAAATCCATGATGAACATTGTGCCCCATGATCCAATCACCCCCCCCCAAACACATGAGGCTTTGGAAAACATTCTTGATCTAGACCATAACATTCTGCCCCAGGCCCCAACTCATGTCCATCTCATTACACAAAATACATTTACTCTATCTCTCTCTCTCTTTTTTTTTAACCAAGAACATGTATTGGTACAATGTACATATAATGGTTACAATTATCACATTTATTTTGTACCTGTACGTGATGCATCTTGGTTCTCCCCCCTCTTCCCCACCCCTCCCCTCTATTCCCTTCATCCCTATTTACAGCAGGTTCATTCACATTTCTCCATGAATTCCCTTTCCTTTTTCTATCCCTCTTTTCCCTTCCTGCTTCTTCCCCTCTCTCCGTCCAGTGCTCCTCTCCTTTGAATATTATCTTCCTTTTAGATTATATCTATTACACCTCTTTGTCCTTTTTTACATCCATGGTTTCTCATATCAGAGAAACAATTTGATGTGTACTCATGAGTGTCCAATTTATTTTACTTAATAGTATGTTCTCAAGGAACATCCGTTTACATACAAATGACTCTAGTTTATCCTTTTTTATGGCAGTGTAGTACTCCATTGTGTAGAAAAACCATATTTTCTTTAGCCATTCACTGGTTGTTGGGCATTTAGGATGTTTCCAAGACTTAGCTATTACAAATTGTGTTGCTATAAACATGGTTGTGCATACAAATCCTGGTATGAGGATTCCAGTTCTTCTGGGGAGATTCCCAGTAGGGGGATAGCTGGATCAAATGGAACCTCTAGTTCTAGTTGTTTGAGGAATCTCCATTTACTCTATCTCTTAAGAGTTGCCAAAGTCTTTCTTAACAGTTCCAGCATTACTGAAAACTATAAATCCAAAGTCTCCTTTGAGACTCATGGTGAACTCTTAGCTGTGAGCTGTAAAACTCAAAAGAAAAATTGAACACTTCCAACATACAATGGCACATGGTAACATTCCATTCCAAAAGGGAGAAATAGGGGCATAGAAAAGAACTGAACCAAAGTGAGACTGAAACCTAGCAGGTGAGGTACCAAATCCCATAGCTCCATGTCTAGCACCCACAGCAGGTTGTGGTGAGATCTGAGCTCCAAAGGGTTTGAGCAGACCTGCCCCCCTGCTGGTTGCAGCCCTCACAGCCTCTCTCTTCTGGTGGCTCTGCTCACTGCCTTTGGCTTTTCACAGAAGATTTTCCTGTTCCTGGCATCTTGAAATTTATGGGCTCTCCATTCCCCTTTTGGTTTCACTCTCACAACTTCATGCACTTGGCTCTGAGGGGTACGTTGCTTATCCTCTTAGGCTTTCCTTTGAAATCTGATCTCGGTGGATGCGTCCCTGATTTCACACCTCTTGTATTCTACATGCCTATAAAACCAGGACCACATGGGTGATGCCAGGGTCTGCCACCAGTTCAAGCAGCAGCCAGAGCCAGACTCCCTTGGGCTATTGGCTGCAGTAGGCAGCTGTTCTTGAGCAGGAGGCCCAGGGTTTCTCTTCTCAAACGAAATGTTTACAGTTTTGCATCATTGAGTCTGCAAAGGGCAGGGTCTTGCTGATTCCTGAAATGCCCTCAAGGCACTTATTTTTTTTTCTATCGTCTTGTTGCAAGGTACTTGGCTCTTTTTATTTGATTTTTTTTTTTTAAACAAGGTCTCACTATATGATTTAGCCTGGCTTGAACTCACTATGTGGTCTAGGCTGGCCTCAAATTTACTATGATCCTCCTGCCTCAGCCTCCCAAGTGCTGAGATTACAGACATATAGCACCATGCCTGGCTTGGCTTCTTTTTAATACTAATCTTTTCAGCAGCCAAGCTCTTTTCCCCAAACTTTTCAGGTGCTTCCTTTCTGAAGACACTGCAGACTTTTCACATTTGCTTTTTGCTCCTGATTCTCTTTGAAAGTCTGGCTAAAAGTAGCCAGTAGTACCCATGCCATAGTCTGAATGTTTGAAATTTTCTCCACCAGATTATTTTGTCTCTGTCCTTAATCTAAATTTGTTGCAAAGTCTCAGGACGTGGGCAAATGAAGACAAATTTTCTGTCAGAGTATATCACCCCTGGTCTCTAGTCCAACTGCCAATGAGTCTTTGTTCCTAAATGAAATGTCTTGAGTCTGGCCTTCACTGTCTGGATTTCTATCAGCATTCTGGTTTTTTGAGCTCTGATCAGTTTTGCTCATTAACTTTGCTTATAGCATTCTAGGGATTCTCTAGTCAGCATTTCTAACCCTTTCTAAACTCCTTTCATGAACCAATTCCATATGGTCAGATATAATCACAGCAGTGACCCCACTCTGACTCCTAAAATATGTCTTAGTCATTTTTTCTCCAGTGGGACAAAATATCAAACACCTTCAATTTAAAGGAAGAGAGGTTTATTTTAACTTACAGTTTTAATCATAGTTGTCTAGCTCCAAGGCAGAAATAGGCTGGCAGAGGGGCATGATGAAGAGAAAGGTGTTCAACTCATAACAGCCAGGAAGCAGAGAGAGAAAAGAGGACTCAGAGCCAAAAAAACCGAAAAACAACGCCCCCCCCCCGAAAAAAAAAAAAAAACCTTTTCCAAGTCATTCCTTAGGTGATGCACATCCATCAAGGGCCCTGCTCCTAACAGCACATTAAGCTATGGACCTCAGCAATGGATGAATCTGAGGTAGGAGGCTAGGGCGTGGCAGTCGCAGACTGTTAATTACAAGATCCCAAAACACATATGCAGAACAGTTCCCAAAGTGCTGCACATGGACTTCTCTCGAGAATTCAAGCAGGTTTTCAGTAGGATGGCCTGGACCTGACGACAGCCCGAGGCGTGGAATCCCGGCGCCACCTCTCAGGACTTGGATGTTGAAGTTCTCGTGGGTTTCCTCGAGATTTGGACAATTTAAAATAAAGGAAGCTGTGAGGAGACGTTGCTATCATACCTTTCCACGATAACTCATGTTGCATCTCCCAGGTACAGCATGTACTTTTATTTTTGCTTTTACCCTCTTTTTCTCTTTGTTCAGTCTGAGATCTCTCTCTGCAGAGCCAGTTTCTCTCCCAATCTTCATTTCTGCCTTTTAAAATAAACTTTGCCACTGGTTTTTGGTCATTTCATTCAATTCTTTGTTCAAGGCAAGATGAATCTGGAATCCAACTCCAGAAGGAGAGGCGAGCAAGCCAGAGCCTGGTAACGTTTAATTGGAGAGCCAATTTTGGGAATAAGCTACCCCAAAACAAATCCACTGATGAGTATAGCAGCTCTATGACCCAATCACCCTCCAAACACATGAGGCTTTTGGAGGATATTTTTATTCTTTATACTGTAACAGGGTACTTGGGTTAAAACAAACAAACAAAAAAATCATTGTTCTTTGGACATATTCTGGCATTACTTCCATAAACTTCATACTCTTGTCTTCCTAACTTTGTTAACTAAGATGATATATTGAAAAGCTCTTATAAAATATTTTGGAAACAAGTGAATATCTCATTGACAGTGGTTACTCTATTCAGATATTCAAACTCAATTGTTGCAGACAAATACCTAAATAGAATTTGACATCTTTTCTATAACAGATTGAGTATTGGACAAAGATTCAATAATTTAGGCGGGGCATGGTGGCACACAGCTGTAATCCCAGTACTTGGGAGGCTGGGGCAGGAGGATCGCCATGAGTTCGAGGCCAGCCTGAATTACATAGTGAGACCCTGTCTCAAAAACAAAAACAAAAGATTCAACAATTTATTTTCATTCCTTGAGACATTCACCTGGATCAGTAGAAATTATCCAGGGTATTAATGCCATATTAATATTGCTTGAAATAAATAAACTCAGCTTGTTTAGTTTCATATTTTTTCAAGCAAATATTTATTCTTGATTAATTTCTTAATGTAGTGTTCAGAGAAACAGAACCAATTATAGAGATATATAGATAGAGATAAAGACATTTATTGTGAGAGATTGTTTCATATGATCACATAAGCTGAGACCCAGCATCTGCCTTCTGTGAGCAGGAGCCCAGGGAAGCTGGCTGGGGAGTCCCAGTTCAAACCAAAGTGAGTCCTAATCCAAATCGGAAAGCTTCAGAACCGGGCACTCCAATGTCTAAAGGCAAGAGAAGGTAGTTGTCCCAGCTCAACCAGAGAAAGCAAATTTGTCCTTCCTCCAAGTTGGTGTTCCTTTCACATCCTTAGTGGACTGGATAATGCTCCCTCACATTGGTGACTGTCATCTTCTCTCAGTCTCCTGATTCAAATGCTGATATCCCCTGGAAACAATCTCATAAAAACACCCAGAAATAGTGTTTCACCCCCCCCATCGTTCCTTAGCCCAGTCAAATTGACACAGTAAAGTTAACATTACACCCATTTTTTGGAAAGTGTTGATTGCTGTATCCCCTAATGTTGCCAAACTCTGGAGTTCATTATAGTGTGATTCTTGATTTTGCAGTTTTCCCTGACTTCTCCACTGTCTGGTTTTGAACAGAGAAGCTGAGTTGCACTCATCTTTGCTCTTTAGTCTCCTCTCTTTAGTCTTTCCTTCCTCTTCCTTAAAAAAAGTTTGAGTATTTGCAGTGTTTTAAGATGTATTCTGAGCACTTCATCTGAATTATTTCATATTTTTAAAGATGATTCTCTGAAAGGTTTGGATTTTGGGACACAATGTTTATAGGTGCTGAATACTTTTTATCAAATATCTTGGTGTTTGAATCCTTTGTCATGTTCCGTATTAGATCAGTCGATCACTCAGAAATGAGTTTATTCAACACATCATTTCAGAGAAAAGGATAAAGAATAAAATGAAAGTGTGATAGATGATTATTGGGTTACTCTTCCACTGGGGCAGATTCCAGGTTATAACACTATTAAATGCTAGAACAGGTAAGATTCTAGGAATTGTGTTCAACTTTGAATCCTGGAATACTCACCAAATTTTACTAGAACCACCTAATATATACTCATTCATTCATTCACTGAGTTTTCCTTTTATGCACACACGCACACACACAGACGCAGTAACACACATTTATATATATATGTAAAGTACACTGAATGACAATTTTCCTGTTTTTTTTTTCAGAATTTCAGCTAAAGTTTCAGTGTTGTGAAAATAAGTTGAAAGTACTTGAAAGAAAATTAACATTTTCTGAGTACTTTGTAGGAACCAAATGTTTTACATGTATTATTTCAAGTAGTCTTTTCAGAATTTCTAAAGATTAAGTATCATTATTTCTAATTTATACCCAAGAAAATTGAGATTCAATTTAGGTGACTTCCTGAAGTTTCACAGCCAAATCTGATGAAATCCAAAATCTAAGCCCTATTCTCTACAGGAGTCTGCCCCCCAAACAAGCACACACCTTCCTATGTATTTATCCTTTGGTGTGAGTTAAGCCGTCTCTTTATTTAGCTCTGCTGCATTGAGAGCACACACTTCAATATTTCTGTCAAAATTAAGTTGGATTTTCACAGGGAATCCAGCAGAAGGAAGCTGACCAAATGGGCCTGGGAACACCCTGAGGTGACGATGTGTGACGGCTAGTTCACAGTTTAGTACATCAGTGACAATTACCACATCGGTCATAAATCTATTGACAGTGTATCTTTATTCTAGTGGATGACACAATATTGTGGAGGCATCCTTTATTAATACAGTTATCCAACTAATTCAAATGACAATAGCTTTGTTCTTAATGTTATACTCCAGATTATGCAGTGATAGAATATTTGAAAAGAAGTGTGATTTTGTGAAGATATGAATTATTACCACATGATCGTATTATTTTTCTGTGACACATTTAAAGAGTGCAATATCATAAAGAAAGGAAAATTCAGGAGAAGAGTGAAGACATTTTGTACATTTCCAAGAATCGATATTGGCATTAACGAATTAAACAATCTAAGATGATATCCAAGGTACTGCACATCTTTTTCTCTGAAAAAGAATATAAAGCATTTTAGTACCATTAGACAGATTTGTGGAAATATTTTCTTAGGTATTTTATAAATTGCACATTACAGAAATAGGAAGCTATACTTCCCTGGTGTGTGTTTTACGTTCAGCAAAACCCACACTACTGAAATCCTTTAGTATTTCTGATTGAATAGACTGAATTGACTTGCACTGGACACAATAAGACAACAGTGTTAGCGTGGAGACTTTCTGAAGAGGCCCCATGTTCTTCACTCCTGGATGTTATTTATTAGACTGTTGTCATCTGGAGAATTCTGAGTATTCTTTTCCATAGAAGGAGAGGTCAGGAGAGACTCATAGATAGCAGGGAGGAGATTTCAAAAATCTTTCTTTCTCAGGTTTCTTGGCAGGTCAACTTATTTGCTTTTTTAATGTGTGTTTTTACTTTTTAGCACCATTCCAGGCCTGTTTTCCTTCCAAATTCCCACTGTAGCTTCAACAGCTAAGCAAGCACATTTAGTTAGGTAATTAATTATTCAAGGTTATTTTTGCTATAAAAGGCATCAAATTTGAAATTGCCTCATTACTATGAAATTTGTTTGTGATTTGGGATTTTATTTCAAACTAACACAGATGTGGCATTATTACAGTGTTTACCTTGCAAAGGGAAATGATGATTTGAAGAACTGATTCTGTGTGGAGCAAGGATGTCCTTTATATGGACCTAATATATTAGTATTTGTATTGTTAGAGCTGACACCAAATTTAGGATTCTCAAAAGTTCACTATGGTATTAAAAACTGTTAAAGTCTTATTCTTATCATTGTTAGGTAGATATAAACATTAGCTCGTTTCTTCATAATGTCTTTGGTAGTAATTATTCATTAGTACTATAAACCCATTTTTCTTCTTGGACTTTTCAGGGCACTTAATGCACTTTTGGCAAATACCTACCCAAACTCTTAGTGGTCCGAGCACCAGCTTAGGGTTCTCTTAGGCTGTCAGTCTTGGCCTACAGAGAAAAGGACATTCATAAGAAGTTCTGATTAAATTAAAATTTAGTTATATTCTGATTAATTATTGAAAGTAATTGTTGGCCACCATATCAAGGGTTAAGACAATATATCTGATATTGTCATTAGTTGTATTATTTCCATTGATTTAGTCCTATAAATTAAGAACTAACTTATATTTTGGATTAGAAAACAATTTGTTACAGAAAAATGAATCTCATGACTCTACCTTTTCTTCCAGAAGCACTGAGGCAGTATTTGGGTCTAGGGCAGTAGTGAAAAAATTGGCAGTGCTGGGGTTTGGTGAAGCTGCCTGTGTAGACACTCGTGCTTTGTCACGTCCAAGGTTCAACCCTTCGTTTCCCAAATGTGGGATCACGCCTCCTGCTGGCTACAGAGAATCGGAATGGGAACGACGTAGTGACAGGTTTGAACAGGTCAAAATTGGGAAGAATATACGGGAGCAAGACTGAGTTGCACAGCAAGTATTGATTTCAACAGCTATCTTTGTTTTCTAGATCATATCCTATTTTTTAAAGTTTATAAATTTATTCCACAAATATAATTGTCTCTTAATATTCGCTTTTAAACAAGAGTATGTAGGATAATACATGACATCCTCAATAAATATTTGAGGAACCGAGTGAATTGTATCTCAACTAAAAGAGATTACTGAGGGAAGAAATAGTCATTGTTCACAGAATCATAATGAAATTTATATTAAAACCAGCATTAGCAAAGGAAGCTACAATTTGTTGGCTGCTTATTTCCAGTTGCGGCCGTCTTGTAAGCAATCTTACCATTACAACAGTCTCAGGTGCTGCGCCTAGAAAGGTGTCAAGAGCCAGTTGCTGTTGTCCTTCTGGTACACCCTGGGAAAAAGAAAGTTTACAATAGTCTAAATTCACAACATATGTATGAACGCATACATATGCGTTTGCTGTGAAAGCAGTTAAACATGCCCTAAATTCTTTGGTTGTCTTCTTAAAAGCAAAATGGAGTCTGAGAAAGAGAAAAGTGAGTCCTGGTTTTAGAAGTATTATATTCAAGAAGTGCCTTTGTTTTCTAGATGATAAACTCTTCTAGAAAGTTTATGAATTTATTCCACAAGCATGATCGTCTCTAAATATTTGCTTTTAAACAAGAGTATATAGAAGATCTGACACGGAGTAGCTCCTCAATAAACATTTGAGGAACTGAGTGAATTGTATCTTGACTAAAAAATGATTACTGGAGGAAGGAACAGTAATTGTTAATGGAATCCTAATTAACTTTATATTAAAATCAGCATTAGCGAAGGAACCTCCGATTGGTCAGCTGTTCATTCCAGTTGCTGGCAGTCTTGTCAGTAATCTTACCATTACGACAGTTTCAGGCACTGTGCCCAGGAGGGTCTCAAGAGCTGATTGCTGCTCTCCTCCCGGTACACCCTGGGAAGTAGAAAGTGGAGAATGGTCTAAATTAGTGATATAATGACATATCAAAGCAGTTAAACACTTCCTAACTTCTTCAGTTGTTTTCTTAAAAGCAAGAAGGGATTTAGAGTTGAGAGAAAGCAAGCCCTGGTTTTAGAGCTGGCTGGACACCTAGTTTTGCCTCAGTTCTGGAAGGTCCGCTCTGAATGCGGCCTGCCAGGGCCCGCTGTCCTGTTGAGCATAAACTGTCTCACACAACCCCAACATCAGGTGGGCTGCCTCTGCACACGATAGTGTTAGAGAGACAAGGCAACGTCATAGTCTCGTCCAAAGGAAGGTCACTGTGCAAGTCACGAAAACACCGAGCATGCTCATACCCTAGCTCATACTACCACTGCTGCTTCTTCAGCAGTCACAGCTTTTGCCTTGTTCCATTATCCTCGCCTTCTACATAAGAATCCTTAAGCTAATCATGGAGCTATCCCCACCTTTGGAGAATACTCTGAGCAAACCACAATTCCCCCGAACTCCCTCCAGAACCACCTAACACAGCCCACAGCCATGAGAGGTCATCCTAGCAGCTTCCTGTTAAGACACCCCACTGGCCCCCCCGTGTGATCTCCTCACAGTGATGTGTGGACAAATCCAACTTTGTTCAACTAGAGTGTTCCTGGTGGTCTTTGGCTGAAAGACATATTATCATAAATATGACATAAATATGATGACGTATTGCCATAAGTACCAATTAAACTAGTAGTTTCAAAGGATTTTTAGAGATGAAAATCATGCATTTACTCACAATTTCTACTGGCTGTGGAATGTATCCATATTGAGCATAGAAAGGTATCTGTCAGATTTTTGAAAAATGCATTAGTTTTACCCAGCAAATTTTTGTCATGAAATTGTAGTGAAAAGTTACTTAAATTATATACCTTTTTATATTACTTAAATGCTTTTTTAAACTCCGTATGTTTCAGTTGATAAAATTAATTGTTAAGTTGCCTATAATCCTTTG
The DNA here is from genome assembly GCA_004026905.1 of Hystrix cristata. Taxonomy (NCBI): domain Eukaryota; kingdom Metazoa; phylum Chordata; class Mammalia; order Rodentia; family Hystricidae; genus Hystrix; species Hystrix cristata. The sequence goes on along the minus strand of PVJO010017140.1, from coordinate 15,015 downwards.
AATACTGTATCATCTCCAGGCAAAAAGTCTTTTTCTTCCTAAACTTACTAGCATAATTGGGGTTAGTATTACCAGTTATTTAAAGCATAATTTTCAGTTTCCTAGAAATTGTTTTGACAGGTTTGAAAGTGGTGATTAAACTGTTAAAAAAGATATTTCCATTCTAACTAAAAGAATGGTAGCTGCACATAAGCCATATGAATTTACATTGTAATTCTGAAAATTCATCGCAGGTTCACAAAATTCAATATACTGGTGTTTAACTAGCTCAAGCTCTATTGATTAAAGGTATTTTTCATCAAGATAACTGGTCTAATTTTTTATTTTATAATTTTTAGTATTTGTGTAATACATAAATTACATATGTACATAATTTATTTATATTTACATATTATGTATTACATTTATGTATTTATGTAATACATTTATGTAATACATAAAGATGGATGCTGGTAGATAGTAATGTGAGAAAACTTCATTTTCAGAAGTGATTCAGTTTTTGGCCTCTGATTTAATTAGGGTCCATTCACTGACTTCTTTCATTTAAAACGTAGGCTTGAAGCACTAACAGGCAGTCTACACAAGCGATTATAATGAGAGACCCCTGTATCCTCTCATGTCCACCAGACCAAACCGCTGAGTATTTGCACTGAATATATGCAGTTATTTTTTTCCTCCAAATATGCTCAGTTACTGTTTCCTTTGGGAATTCACCCTATTCTCAGATGAAAGCAGTCAGGCAGGGCTGGAGGTGTAGCCCACTAGTAGAGCATCTGCTTAGCACACACAGAGTCCTGGTGCACACATGCGTGCACACACCAACACACACACACACAATTAAAATCAAATACTTGTAGTACCTCCTCCTCAAATTGCTGTTGGCCTGTTTGTTGGGGCGACTGTGTGGCTGTTTGTTGAGATTGTTCCCAGGGTAGGAGCATGTAAGCAGGATAGTACTGATGTATCTATTTGTGAACAGAAGAGTAGACAAGAGATTCCATTAGGTCAGCATAGGCCACACTTTTATCTTCTAATGTGTATTCCATGTGGGCATTCTTAATCCTGACTAAGGATCACAGTCACCTGTTGAGCCATTTCATTTGTCATCCAACTGCAGGATTTTGATTTATTACTCTAGTATAGGATTCAGGTCTAATTTTTAATTTTCCAATTTATTACCCCCGAATTTGTGGTAAGTCAGGGTGGAGAGCCGCTTTTTTAGTGGTTAAAAAAAGGGTGAAGAATTGTATTCTAGCTCAACTACTTACTTTTATTGGGATTCAGAATTTAATCCCATTAAGACTAAACTTCCTTCCTGATCCTTAAAATGAAGTAATTCTGCACGTCACAGATCTAACTCTAAGTGCTTATGAGATGGGATGAGATAATGTCTAGAAGTAAGTTTTGTTTCATAGTAGGGGTCAGGTGAGACAAAATTACATAATTTTAATTAGAGAGGAGTGAAGTGGTATAATGTTTTATGAAATCTCAGTACTCTGCTTGTAAATAACAGAAATTCTGCATAACACAGCATGTCTGAACCCAGTGCGATATAAATTAATTATCATAATATTGATAGATTTTCCATACTAATGCAGTGATTTTACTAGTTTGAATTCATTTTTAAAAGATTCTCTTATTCAAGAGAAATCATTACTATTCAATTATAGTATGGAGTCAAATGGAAACACTGCATCCAAGAACCTGGAAATACTTTCAGCAGAATTTTGTAACTGCCAAACAATATGGAAAAGTACTTCTTATCTTTATTGTCGTAGCATATGCGGTCAGTTTAACGGGTGTAGCATACACTTTTACAGCCCTGCTGTAGGAGAGCTGGTAATATCAATACATTGCCTTGGAAACAAAATTTAGGCTTGTGCAGAGTCAGCCCAGGTGTGGCTTTCGAGTCGTTCCCAAATGTCAGCACCTTAGATGCTGGGAGAACATGATCCGCGACTCAGTGAGCTCCTTTTCTCTCCGCATATCATTGTCCTGGGAGTTCAAGGGTCCTAGAGACTCCTCCTAGCTTTCTGTTCTTAAGGAACTAAGGGACCACCAACACCAGCAAACTAATGCCAGTCTGGCAGCCGTGGTGTCTGGACGTGACGCCACTGAAGGGGCGTCCACAGCCTGGCGAGGGGTGCACCAGAGATGAAAGAAAGCATTTCAGAGAGTGTAGCAGGAGCTCTATTGGCTGGCAGTGGTGTTCTGCCGCATTTACCTGTGCTTGTTCTTGAGGCGTTTTGAAGGGAAATACGTAAGGCATCATCTGTGGGAGAAGAAGCATATAAAAAGTTGTACTTGACTTTGAGAGTAAGAATCCCTGAGCTGCTTTGCATAGAGCCAGCCCTAGAGCCTGCATTAACAGCCATCCACAAGGAAGGCTGTCTATTGCATGAACTATTGTAAACACAACTTGTCTTTTCTTTTTTAGATAACATTTTTCTAATTATCCTGCCTAAATTTTTTGTAACTCTGGATTTCCGGCTGTATCATAGAATAGCCCACTTGAAGGTGTCTTTTGTGTTAAAAACCAGAAAATATGAGGAAGTACTTTCAGTGATGGTAGAAATACACAGTGACTAGGACTAGGATTACTGTCTCATTGCAGAGAGATTCATACTCATTTCCACACCCGGCATGTAGTTAGCTGTCCTTAGCAAGATGGGAGCAGCCTGACTTACAGGGTTAGTGCCTTGCTGGGTCTGGGATGGTGTTTGAGGCTGTGAGGGGTCCAGCTGGCCAGTCTGGGCTCCTTGGGCAAAGCCAACTAGTCCGGGAAAAGCTATGTGATCTGGGAACAGCCCAACAGGCCTGTCCAGAGCTGGCAGTGAGGTCTGAGGGCGTCCCGGGGCTGGAGCCTGCTGCGGTCGCAGCGGGAAGCCGGCGAAGGGAGGAATCCAGGCATTAAGCGGGCCCTGCGAGGATGCAAAAGACAGTATTTCTCTTTCATACCAAAATGAATTTAAATTCAGTCCTGAGAAAGAAAGAGATGGAATGTATGAACGGTTTCTATATTTTTCTGAGCTACATTATGCAAAATCCAGCACTCTAAATCACAAGCCACACAGACAGTGCCAAGTTCTTGGTGGTCAGAGAAAGCCGGACAGAGAGAGGTTGAGGAAGGAGCATAGTATCTGAAGTCACCAGACTGGTTGCAGATCCTGTTTTTGACTCTCTCACCACTGGTAAACTGGAAAGGATTTTGTATAAAATAGCTGATTTTTCTCATAGTTGTGACAATTAGTACATAGCATATACCAAGTTCTCTATGAATGAATCTTAATTGGATTATAGGTTTTAATCTTCAATTAAATGGTGGTTATTTAGGACATGCAGAGAAATTTATATAATTTTTAAAACATAGGACAAATTTAGAACATATAGAACATATAGGACAAATTTATAATTCTTAAAATTGAGTTTTTGGACATGAAATTAGGATACGTCTTTGTTCTCATTCAAAATACCATTAGACCTGAGCAGTAGACAAATATTCTCCTTAAATTAATATCTTAGGTAGATACCTGAAGCCGCAGTGGCAAAAGTTGACCATTATTAAGGTTCAGAAGTAACTAGAAAAGGAGAAATAACATGAAAATACAATTACTAGGCATGCTAAAGTGATTAAGAACAATGTTTACTAGAAATATAGCAGAAGTCAGAGCTCATTGATTGGTTTCTTGTTAGAAGTGAGACATTTTTCCCACTAGCTTACATTCAATTATTGTGAGTAGAGAGTAGAATTGAAAGTAAAGTTGGAATTTAACAACACACTCCCAGTGTGTATGTATAGAATCGTTCAATTTTAGCACATTCCTGTGGTTCAGATAATTGTTTTATACAGCTATGTACACCAGTATTGGGTGCTATTAGAACAAAATGTATTAGAAGATGTCGTATCTGCCTTTAAAGAATTTGCAATCAAACCAGGGAGGAGAAAATAATATTTTAGAAGGAACCTGATATATGTAGCAGACATAGAGTTGGGAATTTGTTTAGATATGTAAAAGCTAGTAGGATGCATGCTATATCAAGGGCCAGCTTTCATTTCTTCTCACTGGGTTTTCCTTATGAAAATGGAGGATACTGGTTTAATTATTTACACTAACCTCATTGCTGTTGCTAGCAGACATAAGGTGCCGTGGGATAACCTAAAAACACAAAACAAGAGGAAACAGAACTTGTGAAAGAAGTGATTGTTATACATTTACATGATAAAATCAAGAGTACTATGATTATCACTTACCGGGGCTGACAATGTAGCTCCCAGGAGTCCAAGAAAAATTATAATTTTCATTTTCAGATTGGATACCTAGAAAATGAGTTGTAATAGTTAGCTTTAAAAATACTCTGTACTGTAAAATCACGACAAAATTAAAGTCATGGCAAAAGTAATTAGGTTCAATCAGAGGAGTATTAGTTGGGCAAATTTTTTAGTATATACTTGTATTTAAAATTTAAAATTTATACTTATGAATCTTTATAACAAAACTTCTTCCACAGCAGCTATTTATAGAAACCAAAATTGTTTTCTTGACCAAAAGACTCATCTGGTGATGTGCAATGTAGTTGACTGGCTTACAGAGATGGAGTAGCCCCTTCACGTTCTCCGAGGCCTGTAACCGGGTGTTCATCTCAACAGTGATCTTAAATTTTACATCAAAAAAGCACCACAATAAAGATCCAATGATACTAGCTCAATACAAGATAATTTCTATTTAAAAGTCTGATAATATTAAAAATATTAAATGTATGAAATGAATCAATATTTTTCCACTTTAGAATTATAAAATTAAACCACAGCACTGATTTGTAGTGTGACCAGTGGAAGTATATTATCTCTCATCCTCTTGCTGCCATAGTTCAAATCACTGACCTCACCGAGTATTTAGGGTGACCTTCGTGATCTATCCTAATGATTTGGATTCTTAAAGTTATGAAAGCAAAGATTTGATATCTTACCTTAATCCTAGCCCTAAGAAATCTAGAAACATGCAAGATCTGTGATCTTTTTCTCTATCAGTTCTGATGCTTGGAATTCCTCTTAAAATTTAAAACCCATCTTTAGAAAAAAAAGGACCAATCATTTTTCAAAGGGACCAGTGATTCAGTGGGTTTCAGACAATGGCTTAGCTAACCACCCCTTTCCTAATCATCTAGTGGTGTATGTCTTCCCACACTTATAGTAATGTTATTAAATTATCCCTTTGGAAATGTTTGCCTACAGTCATTTCTGGCTTCTCCTTGGTTGTGATTAACCCTTACAGAATAATTTCATTCTACTCCTTTTGTCACTTTTAAAATAATACCCCAATTGAGTAATCTTGAAGCTTTTTAATAAACTTCAGGATAAATGGGTGGTTATTTTTATTTTGAGAGAAAAATACAAACTTATGACAGAAGATGTAGGTCTGAAAAAACAAAACTCCAAAAGCTAGTTATTGGCAAGCAAGGATACTTCAGTGCTTCAGACTTGGCTCAGTAAATGTGAACTAATTTCATTTGGTTTGGCCTTGAAAACACTACCACATCTCCCCTTTTCTATGGAATAAAATCCTTAAAAGAATACTAAGTTCTCCATGTTCATTAATGCATGTTCCTATGTGATCATGTTGCTTAGAATAAATGAATATGAAGCATGATGGTCTACATTTTAAAATACAGTGGTAAATATAGTGGTATAATGCTTGGTATTTAAAAATTTTTTTTTGCTAAATATAACTTTAATATTTAGAAATATTTCTAAGTATTACTGCCTAGTACACCACCATTACTTATATTTCCTTCTTAAAGTGAGATTTTGTTGCTTTTGCTAATACTGACTCAACTCTAATAGATATTCCAGGATCACAAATGTTGTAATATTATATTGTCAGTTAATTTCCATTATTAAAGACTTCCGTACCTAATTTAATCTTGAAAAATTGTCCTATAGGAAAATAAAATGGTGGCCTTTCAATAAATTTGTCTTTCTTAGTAGTGCGAGACATTTAGAGCTTATTCATTAATACTAAAATGATTACATTATTTGCTGTTTATCTAGTCAAAAAACCCCAAAGGACCCAAAACTTTAGTTAAAATAACCAGACTTTTTTCTTTACAAACGAGGAAAAGCTACTGTTACGATTTTTATATCTGTGAGCAGGGAACCCTCCCAAGATATATGAATGCAGTCTTTTTAGATTAGCTAGTTGGACAATACTGGATGTTGATAGCAGATTTAACAAAAATTCTTAGTGGTTTATGTAACCATTTTTGCCTGGAAAAGGCAATGGCTTGAGTAGGTGAACTAGGTAGAAAGTTACCTGATGATACATATTTACAATTATTGACCTTGGTCTATTTTAAATATTGTCAAATATTCAAAATACACTGAATATTTAATACACTGTAAATTCTTTAATACACTGTAAATCCTCAGTCTCTTGAGATTTTCTTTTGCATTCTTTAGGGTCTTAAGCAGCTAAACCCACCACTGAGCCAGAAAGTCGTCAGGAATTATGCTACAGAGTGAAACACGATTTCAAAATTACCCTGAAGACGAATAGTTTCATGTCGCTGCATGACTCTCAAATCTGAAAGTCATTGGGAAACTTCTGTCATTTATTTATCTTGGTTTTACCTTCCCAATGTTTGAATATTTTAAAGAATAAAGCCTGAAAGTCTACATTTATACTAATATTGAAGTGGAAAAAGATATTCGATGCTTTAATATCTGATAGCTTCCAAACCCATATGTCAGTGGAGGCAGAATTATGCCTGGGTAGGAGGGGACTTGGCAAGCGTTTTAGTTTAATTCTCACCACATTGTGCTGTGGATTTTGTATATTTCATGCAATGATGTTGTTTATTTCATGCAACAATGTTGGAGTTACCCTTTTTTTCTATTGCTGTGTCAGTTAAGGTATTTCCTTGAGTTTTGTTGAAGAAATTGTTCATTCAGGGGAGAAAAAAAGGTGAGACAGATCCAGAACGGTGTCATTCTGTATAGATTACTTGCAGGGACACAGGATGAGGAAGTCCCGAACCAGATATTATCACTATACCCCCATCCTTTTGTTTTAGTTTGATTACCAGAACCAGACAATCCTTCATTCAAATGAAAGTACAAAAATACATTTTGTTGCCAAATGCAATATGACTGGTAAGTTGTGTACCAGTGAAATTACCCGTATCTTTGCAGTTCCGATAACATGAAGGATGAACAGTAAAAAAAGAGGCTTATGTTCTTTCAAAATGTTATCATTGATTTTTTTCCTTTAGCCCTCATGAAAAATTCAATCAACAGGTTTATAGTTCTGCTGTGCAATAGACCGATATTCAATAGGTCATGAAAATTGAGTTAGTGCTGCTTGTAACAAAAATTATTTTCTTGCATCTCTGAGAAAACTGAGGTTTTCAGAAAGTTCATTGCCTTTTTTCATTCATTAATTTATTCATGTGACAATTAGTTACTGTGTCACCTTCACAGCCCGTGACCTTGGTAGGCACTGAGAGCTTGGTGCTAGCAATGAGAGACCTTGTTCTCACCCCCGGGGGAACTCCAGAATCTCCTAGAATTGAACTTTCAGAAGCACCAAGGTGCCTAATTTAGAGAGAAAGACACAAGTATGGTAAGGATAATTAACAGATAAAAATTATAATGGTAAAAGTGAATATTTCATATTTTGCCAGAGATGAATTGTGAGTCTCAATTCAATGTCAACAGGTTTTGTGACTAAGAATTATTTCATTAATAACTTATGCAGTAAGTAAACCAGAGAATAAGTAAGCTTTCGTCCAAATCATTTCCACTGTTTGGGTGTTTATGTTCAGCTTCTGTGAGATTTTATTGAAGTGCTCCTACTGGACATCATCGTGTGTCCGCTAAGATAATACGTTCTAGCTTAATGCTCTAGCTTGATTGTGGGAGTCTGATTTTCTTTTATTTAAGATTTGTGGGTATGTGCATACAACTTGTGACTATAAAAATCTCTAGAAATAGTGTGTTTAGCAATAGAGATATTAAGAAAAATAAAGTAATATACCTCTTCCTTTCACAAAAGGATTTATCAGTTTCAGAGTAGTTAAGAGAGGCCAGCACATAGCTAAACTAGGGCTAGAAACTGCAAACTACCTGTGGCAAATAGAAGTGTGGCAAGTAGAATATTGCAAGGGAAGGAAATCTCAAACACAGTTCATCTCGGCCTGCACATAAATCAGCCTCCACCTTCTGAGCTAACCACTTCTTCTTTTTCCCCTGGCCTGAAATGGTTTCTTTCTCTACTAAACCTCTACAATATTTTTTTTTCCCATTGTTTTGTGAATTCTAGACCTCTCATTTTAATGACAAGTTTCCTTTTTGGCCACATTACAGTTTCTGTACTATAAATGTCTAGAAAATCTAAACAAAACCATCTACAACTTCATTTTAACCAAAACCTCAGATTGATTTAAAATGAGTGTTGTGAGCTCCTGAGGCTTGGCCAGTCTCTGAAGCCCTCTCTCGGGGAGCAATGGGGGCCTCTGGGAGGTCTTGGGCAAGGGCAGGAACACACTCTTGCCAGTCTGGCTTTTTGTTTTCCCTCTGAATTAGGGTGATTTTTTTTTCCATTTTGTTACATTGAAGCTGTATCTTCTTAAAAAGGCATTATATTTTCTAATAGCAATGATATGTTATGCCATTGCTCAAAAAATACCATCTTGTCAGCCTTTTGTCTCCCCACATCCTTCTTTTCTTCCTTCCATTTACTCATCTTTTGCCTCGTCTGCTTTTTCTTTCCTTATCTTCTTCACTATTTATTTTCGTCTTCTTTTCCTAACCCGGTTTCCAAAGCCCTCTGTGATCTGGTACTTGGTGAATTCTTCCACTTTTCTCCTCCCTCCTCTCCTTCCTTAAGCCTCAGTCACTCCAACTTTCTTTCTTAGTTTTAAACAAGCTGAATTTATTGCTTGGCCAATAGAGTTCCTAACATATTATGTTGAATCAGTATCTCCCAATTTCTGGAATTTTTCTAAGACAGATGAACTAAGCTGGATGATTTATTTTTGTTTCTCCAAGAGCCTTAAAGTACTCAGTCTGATGCGAAGAAATCAGTCCGGGATTGTTCTAGTCAATAGTGGAAGTGCTGTCTGCGGGGGTTACCATCCAGGAAGGTCATCTAGTAATAGGCCTTGTTTTTCAGGTCACATTTTAGTAGACGAGGTCTGATTTTCTCTATTTCTTTTTTCCCAAAATGCTTTTCCACCTGGGAAAACAATCACAACAGCAGAAAGTGAGAACTAATAGGCCAGTGCCAGGGACAACGTTCCTCACAGAACTGCTTTTAGAACTGTAGAAACCCTGTAAAAATATAGCAGTATTATATGTGGTATGATCAAAAAATATGATATTTCAATCTGAAAACTGCATTACAGTAAGAGACACATTACCATTAATACCCCTGCAGCTGCTCCCCTTCACTTGGAGCACACGTGTCCCATCATCCTGGCCACTTTCTGCAGCAGCTCTGGAGTCTTCTCTCCTGAGTGTCTTTGGTTGTGTTGTCAGGCTGCCTTGAGGTCCTGAATCAATGAAAAATGTTCCCCTTCATGGTCTCCTTGACTTCGGGGAAGAGCCAGCAGCTACATGGTGCCGGGGCCGGTGAATAAGGTGGATGAGGACACACATGTTTTTATGAGCCCGCTTTTCTGTGGAATCGGGTGGGCGGCACCATTCAACTCCTAAAGACACTCATGAAAGCCAACTTCAGAACTGCTTCAGAAAGTATCAAGAATGATACTAATTAAAATAGAAATAATATTTAATGCATAGATTGTATCATATATTTTATTAAGTTATTTACATAAATTAGCTCAATTTATTAATTCTCACCACAATCTTGAGATGTAGAAGTGATACTGGTATTTTCATTTAGGAGATGAGGAACATAGTCGTCATTAAAATTAAAATGTCTTCCCAAGGTTAGGTGGTTAACGAGGCCTAATGTCTCAACCGAAGTCTAACTCCGAAATCATCTTTTTTACATGTATATTATACTGAAACATGTGATTTTAAAGAAACTGTTCTATAGCCTTCATGTTCATATTTTATATAACATGTATATATTTAATATGTATTTTTAAAAAATTCTGCTTAGTCAAATGGAGCTCTGGGATGAAGCTGATGGCTATGAACCTTCTGTTTTTTTCTTTCTTTTCTTTTTTTTAAGACAAGACATTACTATGTAGTTCAGGCTGTGCTTGAACTCAGCATGGAGCTCAGGCTGGCCTTGAATTCATAGCAATCCTCCTGCCTCAGCCTCCCACATCCTGGGATTACAGGTGTGCACCACCATGCCCAGTGAAACTACATTTCTGATAAATACATGTTTCTCTTCACTTGTTGTACTATCTATACAAAACGGTTGAAAACACTTAACCCTCATTGATAATTTATTATTAAGCTTTCTCTTTGTTGTGATACCAGCCTTACAATATTCTGGAAAAGTTTTTCTTGGGCTGCTAGTCAGTAGGGAAAGATTAAAACAATTGTATCTTGGACATAAGTCAATTAAAAGTACTATCAAATCGACTCTAAACCAAAAGGTATAAATGGATGAAAAATAATTACCAATTAAGCTTCACTAAATTTACAACTAATCTCTGTAAAAGACACTAAAGGAGTCCCTGAGTAAACATTATGTAATGATTTATGAAATGTCTGAGGATGAGTTATGCGTTTAAGTCTGGACTTTGAATAAGTATGAGGTTGGGTTGAAATGACTCTTAAAAACCAAGGTGGGTGGTGTGAGATCACTTTGGGCCAGTGTGGTTAGGTTGTTTGGGCTCATGACAACAGGGCGCCTGACTCCTGGGCACGCTTTCATCAGTAATTACTATCCTGGTTTCTATGAATCAGAATTCGTTGAGTAGCTGTCTTAATTATTTGTCCCAGTAAAGGGGCACACTCTGTTTTCTTCCTGTTTAAATGGCACCTTGCACTAACTTGAGGGGTTCATACAAATCCCAAACCCAGGAAAGAAACAACTGAAATCTCATTCTAAGTAACATTTTCGAAGCTGCTTTTAATACCCCATATGGAAATATACCTGTACAGGAGTAGAGAATTGAACGGTGAGAATATCTTTCCTCATTGTCTATTTCCCAGCTACTTTAGGAAGTAACTTTAGATTTAAGGATTAGATGAACCTCTAGATAAAACCTATTTGGTTCAGATGAATGCAGTTTGGATTCAGAAAGGAATTGCAAAACACTAGCCTGGAACAAATGGTGTGCGTTTAGGAGGGTGTGTTTGAGAAAGCTCTGGCTGTTCCCTTGTGATATCTGGAGAGTCTTAGTGAGAGAAGTTCCTAGAAGCCAAATGCACTGCTCCTTTCCCTTGAATATTAAAAAAAAAAAAATCAAAACATTCAAAAGTGTATTCTGGCCAGTGATGCGTGTAGGTCTGGAGGATGGAATGGTCAGGAGATTTCCGAGCATTTGACCATCACTCAGCCCGAATATCGGCAGAGGCCTTACACTGGTACACTGCCCAAAATGGCAACTGCTTAGGAAGCATGACGTAAGCAAAATTTGAGCTACTACTTCACCTGCATGAATGGTAAAACCTGATTTTTATAATTCATAAATGCTCTTCAGATAGAAATACTGTTGTGAGAAGACTCCCATTGAAACATAGTGTAGGGAGATTTTTTTTAAGAGCACCAACTCCTATTAATACCACAAGTATGATAAATTTTTGTGTAGACAGATCTGTCTGTCTACCTTTATTTACTGTGCAGATAGCATGTTCATAGCATGAGTTCATCATATTAAAATATCTTAGATCTGAATCCCATTTTAGGCACTTATCAGAGGTTTATTTTGGGCAAATTCTTAGGAACGTCTCAACCTATTCCCTTCCCCATAAAATGGGGCAAATTCTCTACTTAAAGGCTATCTACAAAAAGTGAATGACACTAAAGAAAATGTGTTGCTCCGCACAGATATGATTTTTTTAAACCATTGTAGGAGAAATGAAGCACTGTGATTTCACAAGGAGAAGTCTACATTAGATGGAGTTTGAAAAAGTCTCCAACCCGATTCATGTATGTATGACCTTCCACTTCAATTTGAATCACAAAAAACCCAGTTACTTAAGAGAAATGTTGGCATTATCAAGTAAAGAAAGAAAAGCTACTATTATCTTCCTGCTATTCCACATAGTGATAGTATTCATTTTGATAAATTCTGATATGTCCTATTAAATATAGATTTTATTTCTTCAATCAAACACTATTTGTCAAGTATCAGAAATAATCCAGAAATTCTGCACTTAGAGCACTTTCAGTCTAATAAGTTAGAATTACATACGAGCAAGTGAACATGATGCCTTTTAATGAGGATAAAGAGAAGTAAATCCATTTGTGCATCCAGGATGAAATGACCTGATATCGTGTGGGAAACCTCTGAGCTGAGCCCCGAAGGAAAAGAAAGATTTCACCAGGCAGACAGAGGTAGAAAGAAAACTCGAAGCAGAGTGTAAATCATGCCTGAGTGCCTGGGACATGACATAGCTTTATAATTTGGGGGCTAATTACTAATCCAAGTTAATTGGGATGTAGGATACCTGTGGTAAATTGAGGGGAGATGAGTTAGGGCAGGTAGAGGCCATATCAAAAAAGGTTTTCTTAGACAAATATTGTTGAATTTTATCCTGTTGGCAGCTGATGTCAATCAATTAAGTGAGAAAATATATACGTTACCCATTCATGATGGCTCCCAAATACATCCCTTCCTCCTGATGGGTGCTTGGAAAGTTTTAGTTTCTAGGCCTTGAACTTACAGACTTGGATTTACCAGTTAAATATAAACAGGGACTAGCATGTGTCCGTTCTGGCCAGAGTTTTAGCTAACACATCTCTCTTTTGCTTTGTTCTGCCCCCTGGCAATGTCCTGGATGGTTGCTTTTTAAAGAAGCCAAGTTCTCCAGTCTGCAACCCACAGTGAGAACAAATGCAGCAGAGTTTCCAAAAGGTAGTGCAGGGGAGAAATAAATCTCAGGGTTTCAAGTCACTGAGATTCAGTGGTTGTTTGTTACTGCACACTGAGTTTGTCTTTATTCTCCGCGTGGGATTAGTGTTTTGGAAGGTCTCACTGCCAGCACAGTCGCAGAAGTCTTGTTGGCACCGGCAGTCCCATGAGTCTTGAGCAGGCGAAGGTGAAGGGGTACACCCCTGTGACCTGTGGTTTGGCAAGAGCGCCGGACCCAACCTGTGTGCTGCTTCTGATGCTATTTACTATCTGGGAGACCTGGAAGTCAGCGACATCTTTAAGGAAATTCTTGATTTATTTGGGTAGGATTTGTCTATTGACCCTTCCAGTTTTGGCCTTCTGTCATAGAGACTGTGAGGTTAGAGTTTACGGATAAATGGAATAAATATATCCTGATTTATATGTGGCTAAAACAATGAATCATGGAGTTCAGTAAGTTTTATTTCTTCTTTCAGAATCCCCAGGCCTCAATCCTTCCTCATACTCCAACCAAACGATTTTCTCCCCTTAATCCCACTAAAGCTTTGTCCTAGAACTTTCCCTCCCATCTTATTTTCCAGCAGGATCAGTAAACTGCTTGGCACCAGACCATCCTAGCTCTGCCACGTTTAACCTGTTGTATTCATAGTAAGACAGCTAACATCTCCAGGTCCTACATTTCTAAACTTCAAAATTATAATTATTACTTACAATGAATAGCATTTATTTTGTGGGACTATGTGAGAATGAGTCATTCTAGGACGTACTTTGCACACTGTCTGGCACACAGTAAGTTACTCCTTGGATGGAAGCTCCAGTGCCACTGTCGATGTTGCCAACATTCCCAATTCATTCTTCTCAGCTTCTCCCCTCCTGTCTTCTGTAACGCAAAGGGCGCAGTTTCCCCAAGAGATAATCCACCCAGTGACACTCCTTTGAGCTGCAGGTCCTACGTTCTGCCCTTGTCTCAGCCCCTCTTGGCCCTCACTGATCTGATAAGTTCAGTGCTTATTAACCTGTTGTGATTTTGCATACGGACTCACTCTTCGAACACTGCCAGCTATTCGATGGCATCTGTTAATGACTATGCTGTATGGAGTTTGTCAGTTAGTTTAGTTCAGCACGCAGCATCTTCAGGTTTATGAGCTATGCGCAGAGCCGTTGTAGTATGCAAATTACACAACTCCAAATTACAACACGGTTGCTTGATGGGGTGACAGTAGAATAAGGGTTTTTAGGGGGTCTTGATGAGAATAAGCTACATATAATAGGCCAAAGGATTCCCTAAATGAAATGAGGTGTGTGTGTGTATGTGTACATGTGTGAGTACGTGTGTGTGTGTGTAAGATAATATATTGTGGGTAATATGCTATTGTAGCAGGAATTGTCTCTTTTTGACAAACAAATTTTCAATTAGAAATATGAAAATTTGAAGAAAATAAATGAGTTATATATGAAATTGGAGACTTTAATACATGAGTCTTTACTAGTCCCAAATGAATCTGATTATTTAGAATATTTTGCTTGAACGTTTCATTGGTTAAAGGAACTAAACTTTTTTTCTAAGTGCCTGTCACAACTCATTGTCTGTAGCTGCTTAGATTGAGGTAGTGAGATAGACTTCAAGGCTAAATCGATTTTAATGGCTGCAATGGGGATAGTGTGGGCCTCAGACAAGGTAATACTGTCAACCACAAAGCTGTATGTTTCTCGGCGCACTCAAACCCTACTGTGCATGACCACAAGAGGTCGCACTCTTCACCAGCTACGTATGTATTTGGTATTTTTTTCTTTTAGCGTTATTTCTTTTTTAAATTAAAAAAAAATCTGCAATTTATGGTCCAATATTGTAAGTTTTACAGACATAGATCTGTGCCATAGAAGATATAGCTCCAGATAACTGTGGCTAATTCAAACTTAACCTTAGACAAATGGGTACACTGAATGACTCAAAGAGGGAAGATTCTAGAGCTGGGGACAAGGTATTCTGGGTCGACTTGTGGTTAAATTCTCTGT
>PVJO010017139.1:0-40007 GCA_004026905.1 Hystrix cristata | reverse complement strand
ATAGGGAAAAGGGGGATAAAGAAGAAGGTTAAAAGAAAAGTAAGATGAAAGGGGGGAAAAATGGTAAAGTGTAGCTACACTTGTTGCAAATAGGGAGGGGTGGGTGAATGGAAGGGAGGGGAGGGGAAGGGGGGAAGAGGGGGGAAAACCAAGATGTATCATGTACAGGTACAAAATAACCATGTTGATTATGGTCATTATGTATACAATGTACCAATACATGTTCTTGGTAAAAATAATTTAAAAATTTAAAAAAAAAAAAAGAAATTATAGAGCATGGCCCAGCTGTAGTGGCCAGATTGTGATCAAGGGCATAGGCACCTAACTATGAGGCCCTGTAGGCAAGAGCATAGGGTCAGGGGAAGACATTCTAATTGGAGGAGAGGGCTACTTTTCTTCAGACTTGTGAGAGCCTGTGAGAATTAATATGCATGTGTATAGTTTGTGGCATGGAAGGGATGTGAGGAATTGAGGGAGATCATGCTTTAAAGTTGTCTTCATAAGCAAGCAGGAGACAGGACGTTCTGCTAAGAGGGACAGCTGGGTTTTTCATTCTCCAAATGCAGGGCTGAGGACACGTATCTAACTCTTCTTTTTCCCCATCACTGCCCATAAATTTAGTTTTACGTTCATAAATATTTATTTATTAGGAGGAAATACAGAGAAATGAATAAAGAGTACCATAGGCCAACCTCCCTGTGACCTGGAATGTCATATTGGAGCCAAAACAACTCCGATGATTCAAAAGGTACATTATTCCAGAGGGTGCCCCAGTAATCTTACCAACAGGTGTTCCTTGCCTCCCACTCTTCCAATTCCGCCAGAGGTACGATTCAAGTTTTTTCTACAACTTCTGTACGTTTGTGGCTACTGCCCACTATCATCTCTATGCTCTTTTCTCTTTCATGTCCTACACTTACTTGTGTTTTACCGTCTATCCACACTGCCATATTCCATTCTCTTTTATAGCTTCTGACTTTACTATCATCTTCTATCACAAAAGCAAAGTCTCTACGAGAGAGGCTTTGTCTGGTTCAGAGCAGGCACTACCCAGTTCAGAGAACGCTACTGGGTCAGACTTGTTGGGGTCAAGATGTTGGCGTCTGGGTACCAAGCACAGTGACACAATCGAAAGGACCCAACTGTGGTGGGTAACTCTAATATACAGGTAGTTAAGGAACTCTAAATCCATGTATACTTGGATATTAGCAAAACTGAAACAATGAGAGTATGGTTATGTATGCACACACCTAAACAGTCACTTTGTATTTGTGGGTTTGGCATGTGTGCATTCAACTAACTGTGGATCAAAAGTATTTAGGACAATTTTTTGCATCTGTACTCAATATGTTCAGATTTTTTTCTTGTCATAAATCCCTTAACAGTGCATTACAACAAGTGCTTTCATGGCATTTACAATGTACTAGGTTATAAATCATCTAGAAGTAATTAAAATGGGCAGGGGCATATATGTCGGTTCTATGTAAATACTAAGTCATTTTCTGTAAGAGTCTTGAGTATACACAGATGTGGGCATTGATAGGGGTCCCAGGACCAATCTGCTCGGACACCAAGGGACAACTGTATATATTATGTGCATGTGTATTTTATGTGTCTGTAGTTGTGCTGTTATTGCTGCCTTGATGTCTTAATAAATTCAAAACATTTACCTCTCATGGTCATTTTGACTTTTGAGAAGAACCAGAAGTTTCATGGTGCCAGATCTGGTGACAGAGATGGTTAAGAGCACATTGTAATGTTTTTCAAGCCTGCCATTTCATTGGAAGGCACTTGGCGGCAGCAGTCACTATATTTTTGACCTTATCTCATAAAGAACTGCTTCAAAAACTGGCCAGAATGATGGAATAAGTGTGTTAGAAATGAGGGGAAGTATTTTGAGGGGGATTAATGGCACTGTGTCTTTTATTGTAATAATTATTTTTTTAAATACTTTTTTTTGGTGTTGGGGATCGAACTCAGGGCCTTGCAATTGCTAGGTGAGCACTCTAACTACTGAGCTAAATCTGCAGCCCCCTCATTGTATGTTTTGATCAACTGTGTGTGTGAGTGAGTGTGTGTGTGTGTGTGTGTGTGTGTAATTTGAGTCCTGAGAATGAGCTAATATAATTTCTGGTTCATAATTAAATGGCCCTATATCACAAAGATGCCAAATCCCTCCAAATTAATCTATAAATTCAGTGCAGTTAAAATGCAAATACCAATGAGATTTTCTTTCAAACTTGACAAGTTATTTTAACAATTCAACTGGAAGGAAAAAAAATGTATGCAAATAGCCACGAAAATTTTTTACTAATAATGGTGAAGAGAAAATGCTTGATATATACATCTTTATTATAAAACTACAGTAATTAAATTGATGTGGCCCTGTCACAAATATTGGCAAGTTGATCCACGAAACAAAGAACGGTGCATATTTTGGGACTCAGAACTGTGTGTACTTTGGGACTCAATAAAATAATAAAGGTGATGCTTCAAGGCCATGGTGAGTGATGGAATATTCACTCAGTGGTATGGAGACAAGTGGCTGCTTATGTGGATAAACAAAAGGTAAGCCCTCTACTCAAATCCTGTAACAAAACAAATTCCACACCAGTCTTAAGTCTAAAATTAAAACTATCAAGATATTAGAGGCAAATACACATGAGTATCATTGTAATTTTAGGGAAAAAAGGTTTTCCTAACTATGAATGAAACCCATACAACATAAAAGAAATAGCTATAGATTTGACTAGATAAAAAATAAAGTTATATGTATTATAAAATACTACAGCCAAATTAGAAAGAAATTGTAGGTTGATACTTGTCACACACATTAAAGACAGATTTCCAGCATCTCTAGTATACAATTTATCCTAAATCAATATGTAAAATACAACTTGGGGGGGGCAAAAATGTAAGATTCGATATTACATTCTTGTAGCCAAGAATGTAAGATTTGAAATGTTTAAAAAAAGTGTATTTGTGCCCACTCTGACAAATTACCACGTAAAAGCCTGAACTACAAAGTATCTGTTCCCTTGGGAGAGGGCGTCTTAACCCATAGGAATGAGTAACTAATGTTAACAAATTAGCCCACCCTGGCTAATACTGGCAAGGGGCCATCAAGGACCTTCTATCCATTAAAGGACCATATTTCATCCACGAAAGGATAAAAGATCATATTTCATTGACTCCAAGGTAGTTTATTGTTTGCTCTGATTAGATACAAGGTCTTTTCAATTTATTTAACAAGTGTTACAGTAAGCACGTTATACCATCTCCTCTTTTCCAAAATTTTCAGTATATCAATTTACAATTTCTGTGTGCCTTAGAGATGTTCTTAAGATTTCAACTGATTTGTCAGGGACAAAGTTTACATTTGTATTTCTTCATTGCCAACCACTGATCTACTGGGGTTGTCCACACATGCCTCATTAATGCTAACTGAAACATTAATTCTTCTAGACCTTTCTGAGAGTATTTTACTCACACTCTGAGAGTCTGAAGGTGGGCAAATCTTTCAATCTTTGTCTAAAAATTTGTTATTTTACCGCCAGTTTTGAAAAACAGTTTTCACTTGGGAGTACTGTTATCAGCTGATAAGTTATTTTTTCCCACCAGCCTCTGCTCTCCACTGCTGTTGTTAAGGAGTTAGTTCTCAGTCTATCTATTGTCCCTTGTGTAGGTACTCTTATTTTCTACAGTTGCTGTAACAGTGTTGGTGTGTGTGTTCTGCAATTTTATTACACATTACTTGGGTGCAAATTTCTCTTTATTGATATTGATTCGTTATTCTTTTTAAGTGTGGTGATTCAAATCATTTAATCTGAGAAATTCTTGGGTGTTATCATTTTTAATAATGCTTCTCTCATTTCTCGCTCTCTTCTTTCTAGAACTCTCTTTAAATATGTTGGACCATCTCATTCTATTTTTCACGTCTGTTAATGTCTTTGATACTTTCTCTTTCTTCATCTTTCTGGGTTATAATATGTGTAATGTCTTCTAATATTCAGCTTAAGAGTTACCTATTTTGTAGTTTAATTCTATTATGTTTTAACTTTATTATATTTTCAAGTTCTAGAATTTCTATGTGACCTATGACAATGTTTGAGCCTTTATTATAGATTCCACCTTGCTATGTGTTGGAAAAGTGATCCTCAGTGTAACAGTGATGGGAGTTGGGGCCTAATAGGAGTTGCTTAGATCATGGCTATCCTTTCTACCTTCTACCATGGGACCACGAAGCAAAAGGTCCTTGCCAGATGGTAGCCTCTCGGTCTTGGATTTCACAGCCTTAAGAACTGTGAAAAATAAATCTTTACTCTATATACCTTACCCAGCCTCAGATATTCTGTTATAGCAGCAAAAAATGGACTAACAGACCTCTCTAAAAAACACATACACATTTATTTTGAGTACCGTTTATAATACTCTACTATCAGAAGTTTTCTGAATGTGGTTCTGTTATTGTTTCTGCTGACTATAATGCCAGGCTGTGTGTATGTGTGTGTATGTTGTGATTTTTAAAAAACTGTGCCTTTTTTGGGAACTTCATGTGTAGGAAATCTTTTGAGGCCTGGTTTAAGAACATATTTCTCATGGGAGATTACTTTCCCTGCAAGAGCTCTTCAGATTCAAGTTCATTTCAAATTTAAATTCTTGGCTTACAGTTTTTCAGACTAGGCAAACAATAAAATGATACATGTGTGGGATAGCTAGAATTTACAAATCAACAAGGGAAAACTTCTTAATTTTTCTTTGCACTGGCAAGGCTTTTCTTCTTTTGTGTGCCAGGGATCAAACTCAGGGCCTTGTGCTTGCTAGGCAAGCACTCTAACCACTAAGCCAAATCCCCAGCCCTTGCAGGACCTTTTAAATTTTATTTTTAAATTATGAAACATACAAAGCACACAGAAAAATCCAGTCAATAATTGTTACGGCTTGTATCTAAATGTCCTTCCAAAGCCTCACGGGCTCATAGATGGGGCTTTTCAGAGGTAGCTGGATTAAGAGTATGTGAATATAGATTAAGGGTATGAAAACTACAGTAGTTCACTGATTGGCTTATCACAGTTCTGGGCGTGGATAATGGGAAGGCCTCCCTGGAGGTGGGTGGCACCACCCAAAAGGCTTGTAGCCTAGATGGGATACGAGGGAAAAGGGGGCTTGCTGCTACTGCCTTCTGCCTGCCCTGCCATGGCCTCATCAGCCATCCCCCTGTGACACGCTGCCCTGTCTTGGAGCCAGCCAACTATGGACTGAAACCTCTACAACCTGTGAGCCGAAATAAACCTTCCTCCTTTAACTTGTGGGTGTCAGGGATTTTGAGCGAGCAATCAGAAAGTAACCAAGACAGCAATATGGCATATATGTGTATATACAATACCAATGTGAAATAGATGGGTTTTGCTCTATTTATTTTACAGTTCTTTATAATTTCTAATTGTTTCACAAGTTTGTCTTTCTCAAAAAAATGCATCAATTTGTATCAACAAAATGTAACAATTAATTCCAAAAGATTAAAAACATGAGAGAATACAATAGTGTTACTCTTTACATATTAAACAAACCTAATTTAATTTTACAAAGAGGATTAGTGGTTTGAGTCAGGGATTGAAGGAAATGGTAAATAGGTGGAATAATTGACAGAAAGTGGGTAGACGTGATAAGAACAAATGAAATCTCTGAGAGCTTGACTGTAGTTGGAGGCACAAATCAGTAATGCTAGCCACCGTGAGTACCCATGCCGCAATGTCTCCTTGGGCTGGAGCTCTGCTTTATGGGTGTGACTGATAGACAAAATGTCAGGAAGCCCTCAGGTAGCTAGCCGGCAGTGTTTGTCAGATTAAATGTGCGTGATCTTCTGGAGATGTTGTCTCAATGCAGATTCTGAATCAGTAGTTCTGGATAGGGCTGAGATCACACATTTAAAAAATATCCCCAGGCACCACCAATGCCGCTGTTCTGTTCTGGGATTACTGTTTTGAATGGCCACCGTTCCTGGTTATGGAGGGAATGGAGATAGAATGGTCCCAACACAGTGGAAGAAAGGAGAGAAGTCAAGGAACTGGAGCAATGTTTTAGTGTAGAGGACTAAGGCTCAAGAGGTGGGCAGCGAAAGGAGACTGGACAGACAAGGCAGCGGGGGTGGGGTGAGGTGGTGTACAGTTTAGTGTTTGTGTTATTGAGCAGTTCTGGGGCAGGACAGACTCCAGGACGGAAATGGTGGAGTGGGTAACTCAGGCCGAGATGTAACGGTGTTGGGAGTTAAGAAGGTCTCAGAATTGAAGGTGTAGTTGTCCGTTGTTGGCTGGGCAGTCAATCTAGTGAAACCTACAGTAATTTTGGGAAGAGAGCGGGTAGAGAGGATGCCTGCTTGAAAGTGCAGGACTGGGTGGAGAGGCAGTAAGAACACTCAGGAAGCTTGCGGTTGACCCTAGGAAAGAGGAATACAGGCAGACATGTTCTCAAAAAAAGAAGATGAGCTTTTAGGGTGGGGCAAAAGCTTAATGCGTAGTTGGTATATACAAAGTCAGGAGGATCAGGTAGGGAAAGGAAGTAGAGAGAACATTTTTGAAAAAGTTGATAAGGGCAGAACTTTGTTTAAAGTAGAATGAAGTCATTAGTGGGGAGAACTGAGGGTTAACAGGGAGGGAGTGAGTCTGGGATGGACACTTGGTGCTACCTCGCCCAGATACCTTCCCTGGCTGGCACGCTCACTCCGAAGAGATGTGAGAATTTACACCTGGGACCATTTCCAGAGAAGAAGGGTTGCTAGCTGGGACAGGTCATCCTGCTCAGAGATGCTGGGGAGGTAAGACTCTCCAGTTCTGTGTGGAGGCCAGTAACTGACTGATGTGGGAACACTAATACTCTTTACCCCTGGACAGGACAATTCTGCAATGTGGGTTATGCCCCAGAGGCTCTTGTGGATCAGACCATGGTTAGACTTCACTCAGATCACATCCTTACTCAGCTCCTTGCCAATTCTTGTCATGTGTCCCCGACACTGATACATTTTTCCTGAAGAACATTCTCTTGGTGAATCACATACTTGCATCTCTGTCATACCTCTGCTTCCAGGGAGCTTGACCTCGGGCAGGTGGTCCCAGAAATTGTTCCGGAAGCACACACTAAGGATGGATTGTGGAGCTGAATCACTCACAAGGGCAGCCAATGGTGGGGCGGGAGAGAGATGGTACCAGGGACGCTCTCACACCTGTTGTGAACTGAGGACGGTCAAAGAGAAAGGAGCACACAGGCTCGTACATTCTCTTTGGCAATAGGAAGGGAAAGGGAAATAGGAATTTTAAAGACAATGGAAATGGATGCTTTCCAGAGAAGATGACAGATTCAGGACAATCAAGCTTTTAATCAAAACAAAGTATGAAAGGCACAGTGTTTTCTTGCGACCATGTAAGAAATCCCTCATCTCCATCAACCAGGCTCAGGACCTCACCTAAGAGGAGCAGTTCGTGTCCTTTCAGAGGAAGAATTATCGGCTCTGATGTGCCTCTTACACTAAATGCAAGTCCCTGAGAAGGAAGCAGTGCTACTCTTCCTGCAACTCAGGATGAGGATGTCTAGGTAGAGTCACTTAAAAACCTTGAGATTGCAAGTTTCCCTGACTCTACCATCTGCGGGAACGAGTACTATCCTCTGGTTGGTGCACTGTACCATCTCCACCTCCTTGACTAAAGATCATGCTGAGACCTCAGATGAAGCAAATGCTTTAGAGGACCACATCTGTCTTCCTCAGCATCTGGCCCACCTTTCCTATTAGCAACCTGACCAGTAACAGCGTCAGTGAAGGCAGGACCTAATGGGAAAGGGTTGGGGATGCTAAAGAAGATGAATTAAGCGAAGTTGCTGCAGGACCCAATTAGCTAGTGTGGCTGAGAGTGGATCCCAAGGGTGCCAGAACAAGGAAAGGGACAGAATATAAAGCTAGATAAGAGAAAGGTTGTAGATATGTAGACCGTATCTACAACCATGATAAAGGATTTAGTGTCCTGGGAAGGACTGCAGCCATAGTTATGATATTTTATTGAAATATTTCACAGAAACTTGGAAAAAGTGATGGCCCACAATAAATAAAGTAAGGCTGCCAAAATTACTATGGTAGAATATGCAGGAGGGAAACAAAAGGCCAGAGAAGTAAGCACGTGGAATAATTATTTTATAGAAGACTGGAAGACCAGCTTGGCTGACTCCGTTTCTCAGAGAAAGCCCCAAGGACACATCTTTTACTAAGGCGAGATGAGGAAGGTGAGGGTTACGTCAGATCACTGAGAAGCTCAGCACAGGACCTCTGTGAGCCAGGGATGCTAGTAGGAGACACAGATGTGACACAGGCCTTCAGAGTATAAACGGGAATGTATCCCAGAATGTATAAGCCATGTGAGCACTGAACCATCAGCCTGATTGGAATGGCAGTAGAATGGGCTACCTTTGGGATCTACTGGAGACAGCATGGTATTCCCTGAGGCAGGACATATGGACAGTCAATACAGACACTGGTTAATATGTATGTAACCAAAAGAGATCAAGAATAAGAGACTGAGGCAAACCACTCCAGATGGAAAGTCAAGATCCCTTGTCCAATTTTCAGACTCAAGCCAGATTTCAGACACAAAACCCACTTACCAAAGAAGCAACTGGATCCCCGGGATTCTGCAACATCATGGCAAGTGTATACAATATGCATCCCCCAGTTCTTCACCAAAGGAATCTATGGTCTTGACTTTGCTGACTATATATCATAAAGGGGATATCTAACCTGTTCTAGAGGAGATATCAGATACAAGGTTACTGTAGATACTGATGCCCGGTATCCTGCTTCTAATCTCTATCACAGCCTGCTGTTAGAGTAGGAGTATATGGGGTTAGGTAATCAATAGGGTCCTGACCCAGGTCCAAATCAAAGTGGGTCCCTTGAGTTTGTGGACTGCAGTGATTGTTTCCTTAATTCCCAAATGTAATTAGGATGTACATACTGAATAACTGACAGGACCCTCACGTTGGTTGCTTAGCGTGTGGAGTAAGAACTCAAACTGGCACTCCCTAAAATTTCC
Organism: Hystrix cristata; assembly: GCA_004026905.1. Taxonomy (NCBI): domain Eukaryota; kingdom Metazoa; phylum Chordata; class Mammalia; order Rodentia; family Hystricidae; genus Hystrix; species Hystrix cristata. The sequence goes on along the minus strand of PVJO010017139.1, from coordinate 30,933 downwards.
TCTCCCATTCCAGGTAAGATAGTAAATTATAAGCACTCCTGCATCCTAGAAGGAATGGCAGAGGTTAGTGCTACTCTCACAGACTAACAGGGTGCAAGGCTCATGGTCCTCATTATATGCCCATTTAATTCACCAATCTGGCCCTTGTGAACCAGATGGACCAAGATGGATGACAACACTTCACCTACGAACCTAACCGGCTAGTAGACTCGTGTGCATGACGTGGTAATATTTAGTAGAGTAGGTAGACACAAACCGCTGTGTGCTGTGTGGCATGTGGATATTAATTTGGCAAACACACTCTTCTCCGTGCCAATTAAAAAGGTGGATCAGCAGCAGTTAATATCACATGTGATAAAAACATTATGCGTGAAAGCCTGGCTCCAGGGCTAGGTTCATTCTGCTGCTCTGCCACAGTGAAGACTGAAGGGATGCAAGGCACCTGGGCACGTGGGTCCGCTACGTTAACAAAATCATCAAAAGCATGTTCACCCGACTGGACGAGCAAAAAGTAGTACATTAGTTACTTTCTCATTGCTGGCACGAAATGCCCAACACCCAAAGGTAAAGGAGGAAAGGTTTATTTCAGCTCACAGTTTGTAGAGATTTCAGTCCAGAGTCAGCTGATTTGGAGGCAGGGTGGCCTGGCAGAGGGCACCACAGAAGACAAACAGTTCACAGCATGGCAAGTGAAAGGCAGCAAGAAGCAGCACCAAGTCTTCCTCTCTCTTTTGTCCCATCCTGGCTACAAGCCTATTGGTTAGTGCCACCTACACTCAGAGTGGGCCTTCCCATTATCCATACCCAGAACTATGTTAAACAGATCGGTGAGCTAATTTAGTTATCACACACTCTTAATCCCAGTATCATACACCTATGATCCAGCCACCTCCCCAAAGGCACACCTATACATGCATGAGGTTTTGCAGGGGCATCTAGTAGTACAAGCCATAATGAGTGGCAGGTGCTTTGATCTTGGTAAGCTACCTATGCTCCCAAGGATAAAAGAGAATCTCTGTAAAAATACAGGGACTGGATGCATCACTGAAGTTTGGGAGGATCCAGTGGCCCATGGCAAGATGGAACATCTTAAATATAAAGGAGAAATTACTGTAGTTTCTACTTTCTAATACTAAAGAAAAAAAAAAAAACAGGAAAAAGACCAGCAGCCCTTGGTAGACATTTTATATTTTGGAAGAAGTATGTTTCATATAAGAGAATGCCATGCTACCCTACTTATCAGGTGATGTGGAAGGCTTCTAGTTTTGAGTAGGATCCAAAGCAAGAAAAAGATCTGTAGCCCTGCCGTCTTCTATCTTGCTTCCTACTCTCTCATGGGTTTTCTGTCTCCTCAAAGCTCAGATTCTTCAAGATCCCTGCCTCACTGTGTGCATTGGGGAACCCAAACTAAGACGAGTTCATAAAAGGAATGAGGTCACGGCCAAGGGAGGAGGGATGCCTTTTATTTCTTGGCAAGGATAAAAATCATGGTCAAATATGACTGGCCTCAAATATCCTAGAGGGACGCAGGTCCCAGACAATGACTGGTATTAAAAAAATGGCCAGGCTGCCTCATACCCACTCTGCATGAAGACTGCCTCACTGGAAACTCAACAAGGATGAAAACTTCGCTCCACTCCATAGATTCTGGTTTATCATCTCCTCAGAAGTGTTTGATTTGGGGAACTGCAGACATATTTTGGGGGAAACATATTTGGGCGAACAATATATATACACATATAAAATGTTATATAATACACTTGATATATAAAGTATAGTATTATAAACTATACTTATAAATACAATGTATTTTATACATAATTATATAATATGTATGTATAATATATGAATATTTTAAAATGTACATTATTTTGGTGGTGTTGGGAACAGAATCCAAGGCCTTGATCATGCTAAGCATTAGCTCTGTTACTGAGTTATATCCCTAGGCAGGGAAATATTTTTGATAGGAGGTACTGCAAGTTTGCAAGTTCTCCAAACCATAATATAGTTTAAGAATGTGGTTGACTTGGATTTTCTCCTGAGATTCCATGCAGGCACAATGATAGTTACAAAATCAACCCTTCCTGAATTAAATTTCATTGAAAAACAGATCTGTATCAACCACTGTAATATCATGCCCTTAATTTCTAATACTATGTAAATGTATGTCGCAAGTTCTATGACACTAATTTTTTATGACATTAATCCATCTAACACGTATTATTCAATGCCTACTATGTGTTAGGCATTACTCTAGGCTAATAGTAACTCTAGGATTTTTTTTCAACATATCATTGACCCACACAGACTTAAATGCCAGAAAATTTAAAAAATATATATATACCAGGAGTATTCCATATTGATGACCTGTTTAGTATCCTGTTTTTTGAATGTGCTGGGAGGTGGCACTCTTTCTCTCTGCATTACAAGCTTCTAGATGAGGCAGATTGTGCGACTATTCTTAAAAAAGAAAAAAGAGTCTTTTCATCCTAATTGGCAGTTTTCACTCCCAGTGGGTGTCCAACAAATGCTGGTGACTGAATGACATCCTAACCACAGCTGAGCACAATCACATAAAAATGCAAGTTTCCTGACTTGCAAACAAGTGGGATTTATTTGATGAACCTTGTAAAGCAAGGCCCCGAAACTGTCTCAGTGTACTAGCCGGGTGTTATTTACTTTATTTCAAACCTGACAGTTTGAGACATCAACAAAGATATATTTTCTCCTTCTCTCAGTGTTCTGATGATAAATTTTGCTGGGTACGGATTTTTTAAAAACCCAGAAAGACATCATATTCTGTGAGTATTACATGACAATGTTCTCCTACATAATGAATATATTGATGAACTCTGACAAAAGGAGTTATGTTCTTATCTTCTTCAAACAGCCATTTAAGCAAAACAAGTAGGGCTCCCAAAAGGGCTTGGTGAGTTGCAGTACAGCCTAGCTTCATGGCCTAACAATAAATGTGGGTTTCAGGCATTCTGATGAATAGGCCTGGCCCTGCCCTGCATAAACACTATTGATTTGTTTGATATGGCAAAACCTGGCTGTGACTCCAAATGTGCCCCTAGACTGAGGAGACCCCACTTTCCCAAGTTGGCATATCCCCTAGTCTTCTTCATCTTAGTTAACAGCACCACAGTTCACCCATTCTCCAGACTGACAACCAAGGAGGCATCTCCAATTCCTTCTTCCTTCCACTGCCTTCCCCAAATCTAATCCAGCAACTCTGTGCTCCACCTTCAAAACACAGACAGCCTCAAATTTGTAATGGTTCAATTTAAAAGTTTTTGTTTTACAATGGTGCAAGAACAACATGCATTCAGTAGAAACCATACTTAGAATTTTAAATGTGAATTTTCCCCCAGGCTAGTGCTACGTGGTCCAATCCTCTGCCACGATGCTGGGCAGCAGCGACTACTGCAGCTCCCAGTCAGCTCTGTGTTCACAAGTGGCAAACAACTGATACTCCATTTGCTAATCTAGGATATTCAGTAGATTAGGCATATTAAACACACTTCTGACTTATGATCTTTTCAACTTACAGTAGGTTTATGAGGACATATCCCATTATACCTTCTCCACCACCACGGTTGAGACCACCAGACCAATTACCTGAGTTATGTCAACAGCCTCCAAACTGACCTCCTTTGGTCCCTCTACTATAATCCATCCTCCAGAGAGCAGTCGAGGTGATCTTTTATACATGGAAACTAAATCATACACTAGCCACATTAAATGACATTTCTGATGTCACTTACCTCCTTGGTCCTGGAGTCACAACCAGTTTTGCTATTTCTCTAACACATGAAAGCCATCACTGCCACAGAATCTATGCATTTTGTAACCCCTTCGGCTGTGAAAGTCTTTCCTCTGTATTTTCATTAGATTGTCTTCTCCACATCATTCCAGTTACTTCTTCAGATGGATCTCTCCAGATTATCTCTGAACACAGGGCATCACTCACCCACTCACTCCTCATGCCCTTATCCTAGCTTTACTGTCTTCATAGCACTTGTAAGACATTCTCTGCATTATATATGCACTTATTCCTTCACTACTGGATAAAAGCTCATGAGGATAAGAACTTCATATTAGTGTACTTCTTACACCTCCAGAGCCTACAATGGTGCTTGAGATACAGTAAACATGCATAAGTATTTGTTGAATATATTTATACCATGAAAAGAATTATGGATAGAATATATCTATCCAAAATGCTTGGGACTGGAAGCGTTTCAGATTTTGGATTTTTTTCAGAGTTTAGAATACTTGCATATATAAAAAATGAGATCTCTTGGGGATGGGATCTGATTCTAAACATAAAATTCATCTATATTTCATATACATCTTATATTCATAGCCCGAATGTAATTTTATATAATATTTTTTCAGTTTGCCTGTGTTTTGACTGCAAGTTCTCCCATGAGGTCAAGTGTGATATTTTCCAATTGTGGTTGCACGGTGGCACCCAAAATGTTTCAGATTTTGGAGCATGTTAGATTTTTAGATCAGGGCGCTCAACTTGTATTATAAAGTATCATATAGTTTGTAATAAAAATTTTTAAATGTAACATTAGGAATGAAGATTATGACTTTCACAGTGATTTAGAGACCTTTTTACCAAATTAAATTCAGAAAGGATTTACTGTATTGTATAGCTAGCATGTGCTTGCCATGGTATTGTTCTCTTGAATAAAATTGTATACGAAGACATCTTGAGTTTTCAGGGTCATTCAAGAAGTCTTTTCTCCGGATAGCTCCTGGGATGTGAGGACTGGCTGGCTACAGGTGAAGAGAGGAGAGAACACCTTCTTATGGTTCTGAGCAAGGAGCATCCCTGACAGGGAGAAGGCCTAGCCCATTGGTATTAATCACGATATTAGGGAACACGTGAGTGTCCATTTTGGGAGAGGATACTAAAGTGACAGTTTTCAAAGGTAAACAGGTAGCCAGGAAACAGGCAAAAAAAGGAGGCTTGTTCAAATTCACTCTAGGGATTATTCTCAGAAAAGGGAAACCAAATGGTACATGGTTTTAGAACTAATGTGCTATTTTTCAGACTGGAGTTTTGCAGGCATCGTTTTGGGGAACCCTAAGAATTAGTAGATATGGGAACATCAAAATAGTGAGAAAGGTGTTTGAAAGCTTTTGTTCACGCCAAGCTTATTGTCTTAGTCACTTTCCTTGTTGCTGGGACACAGTACCTGATAGCCACAAGAAGGAGAGGTTTATTTTGGCTCACATTTTAGAAGATTCAGTTCTTTCACGGTTGGTCAGCTCCAAGGCAGGATGCCATGGCAAAGGGGGATGATGGAGGAGAGCTGCTCATGGAACGGCAAACGGGAAGGAGATAGTCAAGGAAAGAGCCAAGAAAGGAGAGAAATTCTTCAGGCCATGCCCCCAATAACCCACCTCTTTTGACCAGACTCCACCTACTAAGAGCAAGTCAGTTATAACCCTCATAATCCAATCATTTTCCAAAGCCCTACCTTTGAGTACATGAGGCTTTAGGAGGCATCTAAATGCAAACTGTAACATTCTACTCCTGGCCTCCAAGACTCATGTGCATCTCTTTACACAAAATAATTTAGTTCATCTCTAAAAGTTGCCAAAATCCTAATAGTTCCAGCGCTGCTGCAATGTCTAAATTGAGAATCTCCCCCAAAAACTCAAGGCAAATTCCTAGCTGTAAGCACCTATAAAAATCAAAAAGTTAAACTCTGCTGACATACAATGGCACAACCAAACATTCCCATTCAAAAACAGAGAAACATGGAGAGAAAAAGCAATTGGACCAAAGCAAGACCAAAACCCAGCAGAGCAAACATTAAATCCTGTACTTTCATGCCCAGCACCTAAGGCAAGTTGTGGTAACAAGATGTGAACTCCAAAGGGTTTGGGTGTCAATAGATACAGAAGAACATAAATTCATTTAGATTTGTTGACAAAAAGTAACAAAGACACACACACACACACACACACATACACACACACACACACACACACACATATAAAATTAGAGAGAATGTCTCTAAATATAAATTAGAGACAATGTGTAAGTTGCCCTGGCTGGCCTTAAACTTCTGATCGCCCTGCCTCAGCCTCCTGAGTAGCTGAAATTCCAGGCATGTGCCACCATTCTTGGCTAGGGCTCTTCTATTTATTTATTTATTTTTAGTTTTATTTTAATGGTACATTTTAGATGTACATGGTGATAACATTCAATAATAGGGAATTTGTACCTGTACATGATATATCTTGCTGCTTTTTTTCCCCTCCCTTCACCCTTCTCCCTCTTTATTCACAAAAGCTTTGTTTCCATTTTTTCCTTCTATTCCTTATTTCTCTTGTCCCTCCCTTCCTTACCCCTCCCCCTCCCTTGTTCCCCTTCCCATTTGAACAATTTCTTCCCTTTCCCAAAATAATACATTTTAGTCTTTATTTACATCTTCAGTTTCTCACACCAGAGGAAACAATGTGGTATTTAAACATTTGTGTCCAGTTTATTTCACTTAAGAGTATGGTCTTAAGACACATCCATTTACCTAGAAATAGCTCAAGCTCACTGTTCTTTATGGGAGAGTAGTAGTAATCCATTGTATAAACACACACACACACACACACACACACACACACACACACACATTTTCTTTATCCATTCATCAGTTCATGGGCATTTGGGCTGTTTCCAAGATTTAGTTATTACAAACTTTGTTGCTATAAACATGGGTGTGCATATATCACTGTGGTATGATGCTTTTCATTCTTTTGGGAAGGTACCAAGAAGGGGAATAGCTGGGTCAAGTGGAATCTCTAGTCCTAGTTTTTTAAGGAATCTCCACACTGATTTCCATAGCGGTTGCACCAGTCTACATTCCCACCAACAATGGAGAAGGTTTCCTTTTTCCCCTCAGCCCTTCCAGCATTTGTTATTGGCTGATTTATTGATAGTAGCCATTCTTTCTGGAGTGAGATGGAATCTCAGTGTTGTTTTAATTTGCATCTCTCGAAATGATCAGTGATGTTGAACTTTTTTCACACATTTATTTGCTATTTCTACTTCTTCGGCTGAGAAGTATCTCTTCATTTCGGCTGCCCATTTTCGGGTTGGGTCTTTAAATTTGGGGGGGTCTGATATTTTTGAGTTCTTTATATATTCAAAATGTTAGTCCTTTGTTCAAGAAATGGCTGGCAAAAATTTTTTCCCACTCTGTGGGTTGTCTCTTCGCTCTGTTGGTGGTTTGTTTTGCTGTGCAAAAGCTTTTTAATAGGATTAGATCCCAGTTGTTGGTTCTTTGTGATATTTCCTGGGCAACTGGGTTTTGTTCATAAAGTCCTTGCCTACATCTATGTCTTCAAGAGTTCGACCTATTCTATCTTCCAGAAGATTTAGTGTTTCTGTTTTAATGTTTAGATCTTTGATCCACTTTGAGTTTAGCTTAGTGCATGGGGAAACATACGGGTCTAGTTTTAATCTCTGGCATGTGGAGAGCCAGTTTTTCCAGAACCATTTGTTAAAGAGGCTCTCTTTCTTCCAGTCAGAGTGACTGAGAGTATTTGGACTTGTTTCTGCATCTTCTAATCTGTTCCACTGGTCCTTAGGTCTGTTTTTTTGCCAGTGCCATGCTGCTTTTATTACAGTAGCTTCGTAATATAATTTCAAGTCAGGCAATGTGGTGGTCTCTGCTTTGCTTTTGTTGTAGGGCTCTTTTCCTGAACAAACTTTAGATGGGTTTCTTTTTTTTTTTGGTGGTGCCGGGGATTGAACTCAGGGCCTTGTGCTTGCAAGGCAAGCACTCTAATCACTGAGCTAAATCCCCAGCCCTTAGATGGGTTTCTTTAAGTTCTCTTTTTAACTAGACCTTGTCCTTGGGCCTTGTCTTCATCCTGGGAATAGATGGCAAGAATCCCCTCCTCCCTTGACAGCTGATCACCTAATCTGCCTTCTCCAAGAATCTTGTCAAGTCAGTTTAGCAAGAATCCCCCTGCCCTTGCCCTCTTCTCTTAGCAAGTATTCCCCTACTGATTCCCTCACTCTGCTTGGTGCTTATCAATCCTGTTTTCAATCTGTGATTGGAGTTGAGCCCAAACTCTTTCCCCTAGTGCAAAATGCTTGATGCTTATCACAATAGTCCTGAATAATCTTCCTTATCATCTTAACAAGTGTCAGAATAATTTTTCTTTAACAAAAGGGATGATTTTATCTGGCACAGGTCCTGCACCTTGACATGTTCTTTCATTTGTTCTTTTGTTCATTCTGTCTGTGTAATATTCAAAATGAATTTTAAATGCGTCCATTTGATTCATGCATTTAAAGCATTCTAAGTAGGTGATTCCTTTACCCTTCTCACATTTACTGAGGTCTCCTGTGCTGTATCATAGGCTTCTTCATGAAATGTGCTTTGTGCCCTAAAGTGGGGTTCCCTGTTTGAGACTGAGAGGGGCAGGGTTAACCTCATGTAGTACGAAAAAATGGAAAGATTTGATCAGAAAATTCAAATAATGATGTCTTACAGTAAGAGACTGAGCATCTTTCTAGTCCAGCAAATGATTCACTTTGGCTTGCATCTGGAAAAGACAGTGTTCTGGATGCTGCTGGTTTGATCACCTGTTGATTTGACATACATTAGCTCTATGAGGCAGTTCATTTGTCCCTAAGTACAGGTAAAAGGACAAACAGCCATGAGCAAGGGGAGGGTTGCAGCAAGAGTAGGCGATCAGAAACTTGCCTTAAAGACATCAGTGATGCGGGCGACTGCCAAGTGTGGATGAGAATGGATCGGGGTGGCTAAAGGAACTTCCTATCCCCCTTTTCCCTTCTTCCTGAAGTGTACAGAAAATAAGTAATAAAAAGATGGAAGCAACGCAAACCTTCCTAGTTATCCCTGCCATCTCTCCTTTCTGACTACCTCTCTGGCTGGGCCACAAGGACATCTCAGAGATCTGTGGGTGTGGAGGCCTGCTCTGAGCATCGCCCCTCTGAGAGCAGGGACAGTCAAACTACACACGATCTTCCAGTCTGACCACAAGACAACATGTGTTGGGCTAGTATTTCAGCAGTATTGCCGGCTACTTCTTACAAATGTTGGTATACTTCCTCTTGCCTTATCATGCTGCTGAGAACATCTTTATCTCAGCTTGACGAGCTATAGCCTAGAAGATTCTGGAGTCCAGCCAAGTGTCTGGCCTGCCATAGACTTTGAAGAAAAATGTTGTGAATGGATGACTCTAACTGGGACTGGGATTTAAACTGGATCCCAACACGAGTGTCACAAACTGCTATGGCAGTCCACCCAATTGCATTTTTAAAACTACAGTTAGATGATTTGAGGTCAATAACAATACTTGAGCTAGAAATAACTGTTAAACACAAGTGGTTTAAATGCAGACAGGCCAGGAACACAGCTGGCTAGGGGTCCAGGCTGAGGCTGCCATGTTTGAAAGACTCCAGGCTGGCAGATGGGGCTGTGTCTCTTGGAGACACTGGATTTCTGTAGAATGTGTGCTGGAGAGGTGCAGCAGCTGTACAGAGAGCTCTCGTGGAGCTCACCTTCATCAGGGCTGGCAATAAGAGGAACACGCAACATAGAACATGCAACACAGATCATGATCCTTGACAATTACAATTAAAGAGGACTTTATTTTAATCCTTCGGCTCTTGAGGCACCCAGACTTTGTCAATGGACATGAGAATTCAGGATATGATTTGGGCTGAACTCTTATTATCTATTTGATTCCTTCTATGTGTTAACATGGCATCAAGAGTGTGAATACACCTGTGAAATTCTGCATCCAATGCCATTTTCTGTGAAGAGAATGAAACAGGTGGGATCCTGGGTCAAAAAAGGCAGGCATTTCTATTGATTAGGAGACATAAATCATGATGATTATATCAGAAAGTACAGATAATATCAGACATCTAAAGGTCACAGGACTTCTTTTGAGCTTGGATAAGTAAAGGGAATTCATCATTACTTTGTTTCATTGTGAAAATAACTCTTCCATTGGAAGAGAAGATAATTCTTTTGACCATATATTTCTCCTTACTGTCTACCTCTAACAAAATGTATTCATGCAAGGAAGATATTTTATAAATAGAGCCAGAATTTTTTTTTCTTTACTTTGGGAATTTTACTTTGGTAGAGTAAAAAACATTCATTACTTAAAAGCATTGTTCAAAATGCAACTCTACTCCAAGTTTAATGATATACAATTTAGGTCACCTTATTTTAAATAAGTCCCGAAGTGGCTGTCCGTGAACTACTTTCTATGTTTGGTGAAAGTTTCCCTATTGCAGAGAAAAAGTGGACAGTTAGAAGTTAAAGACAAATATTTCCTGTATGTAAGTAGCTTGGGGATAGTTTTCCAGGGCAGAAAGATGCCGACGGAACTGGGATACACTGAGCTGCCTGTGCCATGTCTTCTCTTCCAGGAGATTGGAGAGGTGAGCCCCGCCCGTGCCCCAGGGGTAGGGGCGGGGAGAGGTGAAGGGTGAGTAGAGGGTGGAGGCTCTGTGTAAGTACCTTCTATGGGGAGACAGCAGGCCTGATGTGGCAGCAATGCCAAGCTGAAAGCCCCAGGATGAGAGGTTTTTCCTACATGGAGTGCCCTGGTTTGGAAGCATCCTCTAAAGGCCCATGTGATAAAGGCTCAGTCCCCGCCTGCTGTAGGGCCTTGTTACCAGGGTTGTGTCTTTGAAAGAGACACTGGGACTCTGGCTTTTTCCTCTCTCTCACTGCCTGGCTGTCATGAGGTGAAAAGCTTTACTCCACTACACGCTCCCAACCATGATGCTCTCCCTTGCCACAGGGCCCCAAAAAATCAGACCTATCTTACTATGGACTGAAACCATGAGCCAAAATAAACCTTTCCTCTTTTTTAGTTTATTCACTCAGGTATTCTGTTATAGTAATGGAAAGCTAACTAACACACAAACTTTTTTATTTAATTTAGAAGACCTTTTCCTATGTGAATACAGTTTGAGAAGACCCATTTACTCATTCTTCCTATGGCAGCACATCTGTGCCATGACTGAGCAAATCAGTCTATTCAGTTTTGCTGCAGGGCCTAAGCAAATTAGCATAGAGAGTTACCACCAATACCCCAATACCTGAGATGCCAAGGAGTCTGCTATGGTTTGAATGTGCCCCCTACCTCCATCCCCAAAACCATACACTGGAAACTTAATCCACAGTGCAATAGATTGGGCAGTGGGGCTTAATGGAAGATATTTAGGTTATGAGAGCTCTGGTCTCATGAATGGATTAATACTGCTATAAAAATGGTTTTTGGTGAGTGGGCTCTCTCTTTCTGTTCTTCTGCATTCATGTGTCTTGTGATGACACATTAAGAAAGCCTTTGCCAGATGCCAGCACCATAATCTTTGATTTTCTAGCCTCTATAACTGGGAGAAATGAATTTATCTTTATTATAAACTTTCCAGTCTCAGATGTTCTGTTACACCAGCACAAAACCAACTAAGACAGTCAAAATTGACATTCTATTTCCCTTTTCATTTAGATCTTAACATCGATTTTAAAATGTCATTTTTCCTAAGATGGCTGTTAACCACTATATTCCCTAAGGCCTGGCATGGGGGGAGAGATACATGTGCACTCAATGTTCATGTCATTTGGATATATGTTTCCTATTTGTCATGACTGATCTGTCCTTTAACAAGATCATAAGAAGCCAATGAAATACAAAGCCAGTAATTCAAAAAAATATATATCACATTTTCAACTACATTTCTGCATTATGTGGCTAGATTCTGTGACCCATATTACCTAATAAATACACTGCAGTCTACAATCAATGACCTCATTGGTGCCTAATACAGAAAAGGTTTTATTCTCCACTCCCTTGCTCATGACACTGTATTGCTATCTTTCCTCCCATGTGTCTCCTCGCTTGTCAGCTTTCTCCTATTTGAGCCTTGCTTTTCCCAGGAAGCCTCTCTACTCTTTTCCAGCATAAGCGGATCTTTGGCAATTGTCTGAGGACTTCTATCTTTTTTTTTTTTTAATTATGCCACATGTTCATCTAATCTCACAAAAAAGATAACTCTGCAAGGGGAAGTGTGGTATCATACACCAAGGGAGAATCTCTCCAGACTCAGCCTGGGAAGGCTTACAGCAGACACTCAGTCACTTAAAGTAAAAGTCAGATAAAAGAGAAAATGTGCTAGCTAATGGTTTTAAGAGTGCCAGTCCTATCTAGCCTACTTTATATTCTCACTGTCTCAAAGGTACCTCCAGTTTTGCTATCTGAGATCCCAATTTCTGTGTCTTCATGGATTCCAGTCTTCTCACCATTTCTCTGCCCCACTTTTTCTCTCTGTTTCTGTCTCTTTCAGTGCTGGGGATTGAACTCAGAGTCTCACCTATGCTGGACAAACACTACCATTGAGCTTTATCCCCAGCCCTTCTAATTTGGAGACAGGATTTCTGCTAGGTAGCCCAGGCTGGTCTCAAACTTATAATCCTTCTGCTTTGGCCTCCTGAATAGTGATTATGGCACATGCCACCACACTCAGATTCTTCCCATCATTTCTATCTCAGTGAGTGCTGCCCCCATTCACTGAGGTCTTCAGCCAAAAACCTGAATCTCGTGGTTGGCATTTACCTTTTCTTTACTGCAACATGTTGCCACTCTTACCCTCTTAAACATCTCTCCAACCACTCATAAACTTCTCTTCATCTCCACATCTCCATAGTGCTCTGGGCTCTGTTACTCTGTCCCACATCATCTCCTGCCATGGCCTCTGTTGGTCTCAATGCCCATCTGCTGTCCACATCCAGGTCTGCTCACATCACCCTCCACCTCGAGGGCTCCTGTTTGTTCTTAGATGAGAACTCTAACTGTTAGGATCTCCAAGGTCTGGCCTATTGACCCCTTCCCAGCCTCAGGCTCTACTGTCCCCTGCTCCTTCTAACTCCATGGACCTGACATGCCCCTCTCCTCCACAGTGCATTTCCCACATAGACCTCTCTACCCCAACCTGCTGGCAGCATTGCTCCTGGACTATTTTCTTCCATCACAGATCATACATACTTCCTCTAGGAGGAAGTGATCAACTCCCTGACCTTCTGATCTAAATCACAGTCCCTCACAGTACTTCCTGTATTTAAGCCTGTGGCAACTGGATCAACCCCTCCACCAGACCCCAAGCTCCGGAAGGACACAGAACATGGGTCTGCTTGCTCTGTGTTTCACCCTCAGTGCTGAGCATGGTTTCCAGCTCAGAGCAGGTGCTCAATGAGACGACTGTGCTTGAATCGACAGTCATTGGCAAAGAACAAGAGTATTTCAAACCATTTTAATGTATATTATCTCAAATCACCTTCATAATAGACTTGTTATTGAGACAGAGAGAAGTTCTGTGCTGATGATCAGCGCTGAGACAGATTTCTGATCCCCAATTCTATTCTTTCTGTACACTGGGTTTTTTCATGTTACTGTAGTATCATTCCAAATATAGACTACGAGGTGGTAACAAAATGTCATAATGAACACAGACTTTAATGTTAGAGCCACCTTGCTTCAGATCCCTGCCCTGCTTTGATTTACTAGTGTGATTTTAGACAAAGCAATCCATCTCTCTAAGCTAATGAAGTGCCCATCGTAGGGTTAATGAAACAGTTAAATGGAACAATGTGTACTTAGTATCTACCCAAGGGATTGGCACATAGTGAGTATATAAAAATGTTAGCTAAAAATAATGATGAATAAATAACGTATGAGCTCCTTTTCGTTCCTGTACCTATAAGGATTCCTTAAGCACCTTAAGGTGCTGTAAGGATTACAGCTTCTGATTATATATTATCAAACACTTTCACCTTATTATATTAAGCATTTTAGCCCTTTGCCTTCTTTGCTGCCACAACCTCAAACTTTCTCATCACTCTGCCCCAGATTTTTTCCTGGCACAGGGCTTCCTCTCTCCTCCTCAGCTCAGCTCCTGCATCTGGGCAGAAGCCCAAATGGCTGTTCTTTTACAACCCCAGCTATAGATTACCAGCTGTGGAAAGGATTGTAGCCAGCTGCAGATGCTAATTGGTGTCATTTCACCTCCCTGTTCCATCACCACAGTATAATCCTTCTTAAATCAGTGTAGATTTTCCTAGAAGGGCATGCAAAAGTGAGTAGTTGCAGCTGTTTCCCAGCATGGAAACTTTCTGTAGCATCCATTTCTTCTTCACTGATAAAGACAGTGTATTCATGAACCCTTCTCCTCAAGTACTTTCCTTCTTGTAGCACAATTTAACCTACTAGAAGTCCATGAGATGACCGACTCATTTCAACTCACTGGTTATGCCAGATCAAACCCCTGGATAAATGAGTGTGGACAGAAGAATCCCCTTCACCCCAATAGCTCCCCATTTAAAACTTTCGTCTGTAAAGATGAAGGAAGTGTTAGCCTATGTTGCTTTGGATAACAATACAGGCTCACAGGAGCAGAAATGAGTTTATCATCGGAAACTATCTTCTAGTGCTGAGTCACAGCTGTTCAATGTCACGGCCTGGTGGCAGGCTGACACCAGCATTCCTTGAGTGGGAGACTGTCTCTCCAGGGTGCTGTACTCTCCTCACCATGGCATACAAGGTGTCCTGAGAGCTGAGCCACTGGGCCACTGTCTGTGAGAGATAGCGGAGGCAAAGGGAAAGAGCACAGGCCGAGAGCAAGTCTTTGTACTGCCACTTCTCAGGTGGGCAGCCTCAGCCACGTTAGCTTCTCTGCACCTGGAAGACTATTTCATGTTCAGGCTGTTGTCGCAGCCCTGTGGCCTCATCTGGAGACCAGAACATACTGTCAGCCTTTGTGTCCAGGTTCTGTGATCTATGGATTCTTCATCCACAGATTCACTCAACTTCAGACTTAATTGAAAGAAATTGTGCTTAGAAGTTGGTGTGACTACAAATCATGATGTCGGTTGGACTGGCTTAATAAACACCCAGCAGATTAGTAAAGCACACTTCTGGATATTTCTGTGGGATATTTCCAGAGTAGCCTGGACAGAATAAAAAGAAATGGAGGAGGAATTCGGTGTTCATTTGAGAATTTCCATTCTGCTTGAGCAAGGGAGTTTTGCAGCCGCCACCAGATATGGATATCAGAGTCCCCGCTTCTTCAGCCCCTCGCTCTGTGGACTGACTCTCCAGGGTGCTCCCAGACCCTCAGGCTCAGGCTGGCCCTACAGCCACGATCCCTCTTATTCTTCAGCTTCCGGCTTCTTGGACTGAGCAGCTACAGGATGCTCTGACTCTGCAGGGTACACACTCCCACCTCTGATCCACAATCCTACCTAACAGATCTCTGGCACGATTTTACACACACTCACACACACATACACACACACACACACACACACACATACACACACACACACACACACACACACTTTTCCCTCTTCTATCAATTCTGTTCTTCCAGAAAACTTCAACCAACACAGTCTGTCTAGCAAATGTGAGGTCCTAGGTTTGATCTCTAGCACCAAACACCAAAACCAAAACTAAACACATTATGTCTACACTTTTCTTTCTTGAACATGCACACACTTTTCTTTCTTGTCATTATTTCCTAAATGATGTAGTATTACAAATACTTGCATAGCATTTATATCATATTATGGTTAATCTAGAGATGATTTAAGATAAGCAGGAGGATGTGCATAGGTTCTATGCAGATATTATGCCATTTTATACAAAGAACATGAGCTTCCAGGGATCCAGGTGTCCTAGGGGGTCCTGGAACCAATCCCCTAAGAACACTGATGGAACACTGTATTACCAGGTCGAAAATCATAATCCCTCTAGTCCTTCCTGTTTTCAGTTGTAAATATTTTTAAAAGGTATATTACACACACACACACACACACACACACACACATGAACATAATAAGTTCCAAAGTATTCAAAAATATACTTTTTCTTTGACTGCTCTTAATCTCTACCCATAAGCCTCTATTTTTCCTCAGTACCGAGCAACATAATCTAATTGCTTTTAGGTAGCGTTAAATCCCATTATTTCTCAGTTGTGTTTTCTGTAAATCAGCCACTTTGCAGTTTGAAATGTTCTCCTGGGATGTTCTTCTCTTCTGCTCTTCCCTGGGCAGATTTCATGATCCAAGGGACTCACTAACAGGTGCTGGTGGGAGCAGGCATGAGTTTGCTTCTGGTTCTCTTTCCACCTGGCTCCCGGGCTGCCAGCCTGTGGGCCATGACCCACCTGGGTCGATCTAGGGAAGACACCTTACCCCACACCTACCTCAGTGCATAATCACCTACCCACAGTGCCTGTGAGGTAACCGCTGCCTGTTGGTCTCCATAGGTCTCCTGCCCCATCCTGTTTAGCCTCAATTCTTCTCTAGAGCCGATGACCCCTTCCAACCCCCTCTCCAAGGCACAGGGTTGGTTCAGTGTTGTTTCCATCCTTGGACTCGGCCTGGGGCAGGTGCAAAACAGACTAATTCTGAGTTCTCAAGACTCCTCTGGAACACTTACCCCGCTATAGTTTGGATATGTTAATTGTGTTCCCTAAGGATTCAAGTGTTGGAGCTTGGTGGCAGTGCTAAGAGGTGGTGGGATCTTTAAGAGATGGAGCCTACTGGGAAGTCACTGGGGATATGTCCTTGGAAGGGCAGTGCCCATAGTTCTCCTGGGACCCAGGCACTTTTTGATTTCCTGTCTTGCCATGTAATCACTCTCTCTAGCACATCCTCCTGCCAGGATGTCATCTACCATTATGTGATGCCACCAGTGCCATGCCTTTTGGACTTCATAGCCCCAAAGCTGTGACTTAAATAAAACTCTTTTCTTTACAAAGTACTCAACTTCAGGTATTTCACTGTAGTCAGAAAATAAATGCATCCGCTTCCCTTTCCAAGCTTGGGTCATTTCCAAGTAATTGAGGGTGAATGGGAGAGTTTCTATCAAATTTGAGGGTGAATGGGGAGATCAGTTTCTATCAAATTTGCTGCCATTTGAAAATATTTTTATATCTCTTGCCCTTTTCAGCACGAAGCTGAGCTCTGTGGCCACTGTTATAATAAGGGGTGCCCGTGTGCCCGTTGCCCAAGTCACAGGAGGACAAGAACATGAGGGAATGCTGTGAATACTACTCATCTCAAATCAACACCTCACTATAGTGTGC
Source organism: Hystrix cristata (assembly GCA_004026905.1). Taxonomy (NCBI): domain Eukaryota; kingdom Metazoa; phylum Chordata; class Mammalia; order Rodentia; family Hystricidae; genus Hystrix; species Hystrix cristata. The sequence continues at coordinate 13,772 of PVJO010017139.1, read as the reverse complement.
CTCAGAAGCAATCTGTTCTCACAAATGAGAAACCCACCTATCAATCATTAATATATTGCCTTTTTTGGTAAATTGCAAATGAATAATTGCAAATGAAACATAAACTGCAATGGAAAACGTGAAAACGACATGAATTGTGACTTCCTTTCAAGTCCATGTTTTAAAATAACATAAACACTAAATTCACACTGTTATGTGTTTATGTGACATTTCTGGGTACAGTTCTATAAGTTTCAAAATGTATAAATTCATGAAATTGCTACCACAGTCAGAATACAGAATAGCTGCATCGCTGAGAATCTCCCTTTGCACACACTGTCCCTATCTCCGACTCCCGGCAAGTGCTAATCTGTTTCTCTGCTGTCAAAAGACAGTTTTGTCTTTTGAAAATCTCCTATCAATGGACTCTTACAGTAGCAGCCTTTTGAGAGTGGCTTCTTACACTTAGGGTATGCCTCTGAGAATCATTCGCCTTATTACATGTAACAATAGCTGATTCCTTTTTTACTATCTGTGAGAATAGCACCTCTTTCATTCCTGATTCTAGCAGTCTTGACTTTTTCTGAGTCTTAAAACAGGTCTATCAATTTACTTGACCGTTTCAAAGAACCAGCTTTTCATTGATTTTCTTTATTATTTTTCTGTTTTCAACTTCACTGATTTCTCTCATCATTATTATTTCCTTTATGTTACTTGCATTGGGTTCAATTTGCTTTTTCCCTCCTCTAGCTTACTGATTTGGAACCTTCTTTTCTAAGTATTTTTAATACTAAACTTCTAGATATTAACAAGAGAGATTAATGCTCTATGAATCTTTCCTCAGCACTACATTTGTCATATTTCACAAATTATGACATGTTGTGTATTCATTTCTTTCAGTTCAAATATTTTCTAATTTCCTTGAGACTTCCTTTTTGATCTATGATTTATTTAGAAGTATTTTACTTGCCATCCAAGTGTTTAGAGATTTTCCTATTATCTTTCTCATTTTGTTTAATGTCATTAGGATCCGACAACATACTTTTTGTAATTTCAATTCTTTTAAATTTGTTAGTTTCCTGATATAGAATATGCTCTATCTTGATGAATGTTCCACACACACTTGAAAAGAATGTGCACTCTCCTACTGTTGAGTGGAGTACTTTATAAACACTAATATGACCCTTTATAAACACTAATATGAAGTTATTCAGTTCTTCCATATTTTTGCTAAGTTTTTGTTTCTTGCTTCTGTTTATTACTATATGTGATGGACTTATTATTGTGGTCAACTTGAGCTGGACGCCCAGCTGGACTGAGTTGGTGCGGTTCTGGGCATAGAGGATCCACCTGAGGATTGTTGCTGATGTAAAATAAAGCAGAATGGGAGCAGAAGATAGTTGTGGGCTGTTTCCAGGAGAAGCTCTGCTGCGGCTGGTTCTCCTGAAGGACACTTGGCTGTTCTCATGGAAGAAGGAGCTCTGGGCCTTGCTGTCATTGAGGGTGGTTGCTGTTGCTTCAGGGGAGCTCTGGTCGTCATCTCTGCTGCGAGCAGTGTATCCTGGTTCCAGTATAGATTTCTTTAGCCATCATCTGCAGACACGGACATACACGGGACAGCGCTGAGGGCTCCCAGGCTTGACTGGATCTTTTGGGTCTCCAGTGCACAGATAGATATTTGCCACCCTTCCTGTATTTGGCTTATGGGTGAATACTGTAACTTATAAATGTCCTGTATTAAATCTCCTCTCTTACAAACCATAGACTCTAGAAAGGTAACTAATATACTATATCAGTCACTTTCCCACTGCTGGAACAAAATAACTGACATCCCCACTTATTTTGGCCCATGGTTTCACTCCATGGCCAGCTGGTTCCAAGGCCGAAACAGCAAGGTGAAGGCCCTGAGCAGAGGATAGATGCTCATTCTACGGCAGCCAGAAAGCACAGAGGGAAGAAAGGAGGTGGTGAGAGAGATAAACCCTTCCAGGCCACACCTCCAGAGTCCCACCTTTTCTGACCAGATTCTCTTCTAGGATGAAGAGTGGACTCCTTATCGTTTCTCTTTGGCAAAGTTAATTGCAATCAACTTGGCATCTCATTGATTCCATTGCTCTTCATTTTGATAAACCAAAAGTTTGTCACAAGCCTCTATTTTACTTTAATAAACACATCCTTAGTCAGGGCACTGGTCTCTTTTCCAGAGAATCCTTCAGCCTGCAAATCCATAAATATTTTCTGGCCACCTTTAGAAAGTCGAACTGTTTTTGTCATATCATGTTTGTTTGTTATGACCAAAAGAAGCTTGTTGATAAAAAGAGGTTAGGCACTCTGAAGAGTCCTAGTTCCTGCCTTGACCTATGCCCACACTGCTCAGACGAATCCATCACCTACAGAACCACAGTGTGGAAGTGATTCTGTAGTCAAGGCTGTAATGGATGCATCTTGATGGCTCTGGTCCTGCTAATAGTGGTCCAAAATTCACAAAGTATCTACAACCTGCACATGAGGATGGAGATATCTATATACCTGTATCATCTATGTCTCATGACCAACAGATACTTGCTTATAAACACACAGAGCTGGACAACCACGTCTACTCTCATCGCCTTTCCGATGGACCTGGATCTCCCAACATATGGGCAGCCACACAGAAGCAGTCTTTGCATCTGGGTGAATGGCTGGCAAGTGAGACAAATGTGGGCACACTCGTTCTGTGTATTTCAAAGCCTGCTCTGTTGTTTGCTAACAGTGTGCATTCACCTGAGGATAGCACACTTCACCTGCTAGCAGTGACAGAGAGAATTATATTGCAGAAGCCACACAAAATCTTTGGAACATTGTTCTTCAAATTTTTGGCAATATTTAATTGTCCTGAGCCAACATAATGATACTCATCATGGAGAATGTCCATCAAATCAGCGTAAAATAGATGGATATCATCTATTTGGGGCATTCCATTAGAATCTGAGTCTGTAATGGTAATTCTATTCAGTAAATTTGACATTTCTCATGTAAGAATGTCTAATATGGTGAATTTGGTAATGTCTGTAAGTAATTACTGGAGTCTTTAGTGGGGTCTTTGATAGTATCACATCAATAAAGTCCTAAAGAAAAGAAGATGGTCATGTGCAAATATTCACAGGACAGTAAGATGAAATTCCTGAATTTGTCCTCCACCCCCACCCCATGTGGAGACCCAGGCCGCACCTTAGTGATAATCCCACTGCTGTGCTGAAGCTGCGTCACCCCACGCTAGTGTGGGCTGCACAAGGAGGTGCAGCACAACAGACAGGGCTGCTGTCCTTTCTGGCTTTGGTCCTCTTTTTTCCTCTCCTGCCATCTTTTGGGTTATTTAAATATTCTTTAGTATTATGTTTTCATACACTTATTGAAATTTTTTATTGTACCTCAAACAATTTTCTGGTTTGGGTCTGGGGATTCTAATATGCAAACTTGACTTTTCACAGTCTAATTAGAATCGTTATCTGGCCGCCGCAAGTGGAATGAAGAAACCTTGCCACCGTCATGGTTCCTTTCCACCCTGTTGAGACACTTGATGAATCACACACACGTATGCTGTGAACTGCATCTGACAAGGTTTTAAAAAGAACTCCATAAGGAAAAGAATAGCATATTATGTTTATTTGTGTTGTTGTTGTTTTTGCAGGACTAGAGATTGAATCCAGGGCCTTCACACTGAGCTACATCCCCATCCCTTTGTTCACTTCTTATTTTGAGACAGGGTCTCATTAAGTTGGTAAACTGCCCAGCCTGGGCTCAAATTTGCAATCAGAGTGCTGGGATTACAGGATTTGTGACCACATCCAGTGGCAAATATTTACTATTTCTGTTGCTATTTATTTCTCTTATTCCAATTTTTCATCTGTTATTACTTTCCATCTATTTGTAGACTTAACTAATGGTTCTTTTAGGCCAGGACTGCCAACAATGAATTCTTTTAGTTTTCCTTCATCAGATAATGTGTTTATTTTATCTTCATTGTTAAATGCTATTTTCACTAGGTTTATGGAGTTCTGGGTTGATGGTTCTTTCAGTGCTTTGAAAATTTTCCACTGTTTCTGGCCTCCATAATTCACCGAGAAATTTACAGTCATTCAAACTGTTATTCCGCTATAAGTAATGTGCAAGTTTTCTTTAACAGCTTTTAGTAGTTTTTCTTTATCTTTAGTTTTTATCAGTTTAATTACGCTATGTCTGTGCATGGATTTCTTTGGGTTTATCCTGTTTGAGGTTCATGTTTTTCATCAAATTTGGCAGGTTTTCAACCATTATTTCTTAATGATATTTCTGTACCACATTCTTTCTTCTTTCTTTCTGAAACTCCAATAATAGAAACATCAGACTTTTAATATTGTCTCACAGGCTCCCTATAAAATTATAATTAATATTTTCTTTTTGTTGTTCAGATTGGACAATGTCTATTGATCTATCTTCCAGTTCACTGACTCTTCTCTCGCCTCCATCCAGTGAGTTTATTTTGATTATTGTATTTTTCAGTTCTAATATTTTCCATTTAGTTCTTCAGTATATCTTTTATTTCTTTAATAATGTTTTCAAACTCTATTCAAGAGTACTTTCAGTTACTTCTTGGAGAACTGTAAAAGCAGCTGCAATCGATATCTCTGTCAAAGAAATACAACGTCTCTCATGTTCACTTTACTGTCTGTTGACTGCTTTTTGTCATATAATCCTCTGTATGGTGAATAGTTTCCGAGTGCACGGTGGGCATTTTGAACGTCACATTATAAAACTCTGCATCTTGTTTATGTCCTACAGAGAACTGAGAGCAGGCAGCTATCAGGTGGAGTTCGGGTCTCTAGTTCCATCCAGCCTTCTGTAGGTTGCACTCCTGACACCAGCCCTGTTTACAAAACTCTGGAAGTGCTATCAGGGTCTGTCCCACATCTGAACCACACAGTGGTCAGTGTGGCACTTGGGGGGTCATCTACCCTGCAGTCCATTTCTCACAGGTCTACCTGTGATGTTAGGGTACATTCACACATGCGGAGCTTGGGAGTGAGCCCAGGGGTTCATCAGCAATTTATAGGGTCTATCCTACGTTCTTCTCAAGTTCAATCTCCTCACTCCTTTCTAGTTCCTTGGGGATCTGCCTGTTTGTTCTCCAGCCAGAAATCCTATACTCCAGTTAAAGTGAAGGAACAGCAGAGAAGAGACAAAGGCAAGGGGGACTGCCTGCACCCTGTTGGGACCACAGCTCATCCTAGTGGAGGGAAAGTTGCCTTTCCTTAGCGTGTGGCTTTGCCAGGTTCCTGTTGCTGCCACTGTGAGGTTGCTCAGTTGTTAGAGTATGAGAAAATCAAGAAGAAAAAGGAAGGTCTCCTTAGCTCTCCACGGGTGCTAGGGGTTTCTTCCTCCACATCGCAAGCCAGAACTCAAGGCCAGCTGTATGCACATCGATGTATGTAACAATATGAAGATTCTGATACGTTTGGTCTGAAAAATTGCTCAAATGTTTGCTTTTGCGAGAAACACAGCATCTCATGCTCTCTCACGCTCTCACTTAATGACCACCTGCTGTGACACCCAAATCTCCTTCATGGCTCGCCTTAGGCATGGTGGACAGTCTTATTGGATGAGTATTTTGTCCTCAGATGTGAGGCAGAGTGCCATGCTTTTGATCAACTTCACAGTTCGTCTCAACATAGTACCTACCACCATTACTTAGGACTAGGTAATTTAGAGCATCAAGAAATTGATAACACTTCTCCTTCACTCATAGTGCCAAATTTTGGACGGAGTCTGGCGTGCTGCTGTGGATAGTGAATACTGTTCTTCATTGTCAGAACTGACACATCTAAGTTGAGGTTAACTATTTTGCATTGAGATTGTGGTCTTTTGATACTGATAGACTGATATGGGGACAAATAAATCAAAACAGAAATACTCTCACTACTGCACAAGTAAAGGTCATGTGTCAACACCCAAGTGGCATTTTGGAGAAATGGGGTCTCCAGGCAGCTCTGGCCACATGTAAGGGTTGGGAATAAATGGGCCACATGGCTTCACATGGCTCTGCTGAAAGGCAAAAATCTCCTCTTCTTCGCCACAGGGAATTTTTACATGGCAAATGAATTTCACATCTTTGTCAATAAAATACCATAGTTAGAACAGTGGAAGGTATATACATTTAGAGGCAGACCTAAACAAAGTATTTTTCCAGTTTTATTAGGAGACAAAAGTTGCATACATTTAGGGCACACAGTGTGATGTACTGATATATGTTTATATTGTGAAATGATTACCATGATCAAGTTCATAAACCCTTCACCTAAATAGTTATCTTTTTTGTATACTAGGTGAGAACACCTAAGACCTATTTTCCATTTAGAAGAAAAGAGTGCAGCCTGCTGCCAACATCTATTCAATTTTCAGCTATCAAGAATCACCGTATTTTGTAAACAGAAATATCACTACTAACAAGAGAATGCTATAAATAGAATCATGTCTTTACTTTCCAAAGACTATTGCTATAGTAAAGCAATGTGACAATAATAATAAAAGCAAAATATTTTGTGGCAAACTGCAGATAAGATTAGGACTGTAATCCAGAGCTGCTGGCAAGTGTTCTTGAGGCAAACAGGAAATGGATTAAGATCTACTCTCCTAGCAAATTTCAAATATACAATACAAAACTGTTAACTATAGTCACCATTTGGTACATTAGGTGTCCAGAATCATCTGCATGAAATCTAGAAAACTGGCACACCAAAAGCTCTTGTGGTGACTGCTTTTTGGCAATGTTGGAAGGATTGAATGAGGTGTTCTGTAACTAGTAAATGGGATATTTGACTGGGATTTTCTTGAAGGGAGGCTCTGTGTCACATGGAACTTATTATTCTAATAACCAGTAAATATTTGATAAATATATGATGAGTAAAATTATAAACAAAAAGTTAGTTGATGAAAGAAACCCAAATTATCTAGAAAATGGGCACCAAAATGCCTACACCCAAAGATTAAAGATTAAATGTTAAGATTAAATGAGATAATGTGCATAAAAAAATAAAGAGTTTAGATGTGCCCGGGATACAACAGGTATTTACAGTTATTTTCCCCCTAAATCTTGGATGCTTTTAAGCAGATCTTTGAGTTTGAAGAAAAAGGGCTCTCAGAACTACAAAGATTGAAATCACCTGAATGTACTAGTCACTGGAACTCAAAAGAGTAGGCCTAAAATATCGATAGCTACACGCATGCATTTTATGTCTTCTTGGAAACTGACTCCATTATCATTACATACTGTCTCTTTCGATCACTGATAATCTTTTTTTTCCTGATGTTTTATTTATCTGAAATCAACATAGTTATTCCAGCTCTTGATTCATGTGAATAAAGCACCTCTTTCTCCAGCTTTTTACTTTAAATGGGACCTTTATATTTAAATTGGGTTTCTTGCGGACAACATATAGTTGGTGTATCAGTCGCATTTTGGGCTCTGTAACAAAATACTTGACATATACAGCCTAAAGGAGAAAGGTTTATTTTGGCTCACAGTTTCAGAGATTTTAGTCCAAGATCAGCTAACTCCAAGACAGAAACATGGCAGAAGGGTGTGGCAGAGGAAGGGTGCTCACCTCATAATGGCCAGAGCAGACAGGGCAGGAGGAGAGCCAGAGAGGAAGGGGCCAGGGACCAGACACAGTCCACCAGGTCACGTCCCATGACCTACCCAGAAATACACTTTACTCAGTTCCTAGTCAACTCTCAAATCAATTGAGTTGGCAATTGAGATTAACCATCATAGTTGTGTTCTTAAGTCATTTCTGACTATCTCTGTCTTTTAATTGGGATGTCTGAGCCACTTACATTTAGTAATTATTAATATAGCTAGATTAACAACTGCTACCTAGGAAACCATTTTCCATTAATTGCAAACACTCCTTCCCCACTACCCGCTTCTTTCTCTGCCTCCTTCATGCATTTAAAATAAATGTAGGATCCTGGCTCTGGTTGTCTTTTAAATACAAGTAAAAGTTAGGGAAATACTATTGAAGAAAAAAATTAAGAAAAACATCACCTCACATCTACTGTATCAACACATTAGTTATGACTAGTTTTTGTTTTCAAGTGAACACTGTCAGGTAATAGGATTTCACTACTTTGGAATTTTAAACGTTTCTCTTTTTATTCCTGGTAGGGTAGAAGAAATGGGCTTTCACTCTCTCCAGAGACTTAATTACAGGTATAGATCGTTTTAACTGCTAGGTTTGTGCAATACATAATTGCTTTTATGAATTATATCATAGGCAAACTGCTTGCAATATACTGCATAAATCTTTTTCTTGCTGTATTAATAATTTGTCAGGAATCAAATGAAAAATGAAAGGAGTTGTGTTTTTAATTTCAAACTTAGTTTCAATGAAGTTTATGGGATAAGAGGGCTGAGGATTTAGCTCAGTGATTACAGTGCTTGCCTTGCAAGCATGAGGCCCTGAGTTCGATCCCCAGCACCACAAAAAAAAAAAGTTTATGGGATAAGTGGGCCTGTGGTTCACACATTAGTGAATGAGGGGGAGGAGGGTGATGCTTGCTTTTTGTACAATTCCTTGGATTTGAAGGTAATGTTTGGTGTGATTTTAAGCACAGAATTTCATGTCCACACATTGCCCTGTAGATGGCGCCATTATCACTTCTCATAAGGGAAGATGCTCACTTCACACTGGGCTGGAAGGAGGACAAACTTTGCTAAACCACTTAATCACAGAGGAACCAGGAAAATCTGACTGCTCGTACCTCTTTAGGAATATACCCCCTCAAGCTGCCAAAGGCTAGGGCACCTTCTCATTCTGTCTTCTTTTTGTCCACCAATGCCTGGTAATGTAACCACTGACAGGATTCAGAAGTCCCTTCCTGGTTGGCTGCTGTGAGGTGGGGTCTCTGGTCCCCCCAGCCTTTCTCCTCAGGACTCTGCTCTTGCCCTGGCTCTTACACAGGAAGCACGAATGTTTCCCAAGACACAGGTTTGGATTCTCGCGGACACTCTCCCATCTATTTTAAGCCTTTGTCATTTCCATGTAAATGATTCCAAGTTACCGTTTTCTCTTCTGACATCTTGACCTCCGTTTAACTCCTTTGTAGTGATTCCAGCATCGCCACACAGGAAGAGTCCTGGAAACCAACAGGGGCCAGTGTCCCAGCCCTGGAGGGACATGACTTGAACAGTCAGCAAGCGCAGAATGGCAGGGATCATAGCTAAATAAATTTAAGATAAGCAGCAATTTGGAGCCACAATAAAGTTCCCAGAGAAGACAGAAGAGACTACAATATTCCTCGGATGCAGGATCAAGTTCCACACCATGGTTTCTGAATTTCAAAAGGATGGGTGGTATCCGGGTTAGAAGAGCATTTCTGGAGAAATGCCCATCCCTATAGTTGCTCTTTTATTTGTCCCTGAATCTTGAGGGTTCACAGGGACACAAAATGTGCAGTTCCAGAGATTACCTAAAGGGGACCCATGAGCCCTTAATACATTTCTGAGCTCTCTGTACACATGATTCCTAAGTCCTTAGCACTGACCTTCTAAATTTGTGGTCTCTACGTGGGTGCTACTGAGAATTCATCTGGGCATTTTACACCTGTTGAAGGCCTTCCACCTAACTTAACTGGCAGGCTCACAACTGGATTCTCAAGTCCTGTCTCTGCAGTCTCCTTCCCATGAAGACCCTGGATTCTGTGGCCCTTCTCACCTCTTGCCTGGATTGTTATTTTGCCACCAGAGCCTGCTCTTTGTTTTCTTTACCTGGAATTGTCTTTCTATCAATCATCTCATACCCAGGCACCATATTCACCTTCCTAAGATGCAGCTTACAACAGTATTCTGTCCCATGCTCTCAGAGACCCTGACTGCCTCAAACAAGGATCCTGTTTATTGTATTTTGCTATTCAAAGCCGCAGACTCTTCAGCCTCACTTCTGTTACTGTTTCACACTCCCAGTTTTAGGCAAACTGGACTTATTACCCTCTGCAGTAACGACTCACCCTTCCCCTGCGCTGTGCCACTCTCTGTTCATGCTCTGTTGTGTGGAGGGCCTGATTCTTCCACCTCAGCCTTCTGCATGTGGTCTTATTTATTCTTCTGGGTTGAGGGCCCACGTATCCCTGCTCTGTGAGGGGCCCCGGTAAACCTGGACTGGAGGCAATCCCCTTCCTCTGGGATCCCTCAGCTCCATACCACAGCCATCACGTTCCACTCTGGACTCCAATTGTTTGAATATGTGTTTCAATCTCTGAAATTGGAAGCTGGGGCTTGCAAACGAGTTTTCATATCTTCCCTTTAACAAGCGAGAGTTAAACTGAACAGTATGACTAGTGTTTTAGTTACTTTTCTTGTTGCTGAGACAAAATACCTGACACCCAAAGTTAAAGGAGGAAAGATTTATTTAGCTCACAGTTTGTAGAGGTTTCAGTCTATAGTTGGCTGGCTCCAAGGCAGGGTGGCAGGGAAGAGAGGTGGCACAGAGGAGAAACAGTTCATGACAGGCACAAGGTAGCAAAGCGAGCAAGGGATGGCTACCGCTCTTTCTGTCTCTTATATCTTATCCAGGCCACTTAGGGTGGGTAGCAGTCACATCTTTAATTCTAGTGCCCTTGACCCTAGATATCGCACCATAAATCAATCTCAGCATCACATACTCTAGATCCAGCCACTTCTGAAAAAGCCCACCTATGAATGCATGAGGCTTTGGGGAGACATCTAGACAAAAGCCATAACAACTAGAGTAGACACTTCCCTATCTTTAGAATCAAAGATAATTCAGAGTGCATGTGTATTGAGGAGGAGGAGGGACATGGACACTTGGATGGGGGCTCACCTCCTAACTTGCTATCCACAGTGAAGGGGAAGTTCTAATCCTATATGAAACACTACAGTGAAAGACATTATGTCACTTAACGTCTTTCAGAAACCAGACCCCGGAAGGTGGTAATGAGAGGGCTCAGGCTGGTCAGGCAACTACTGTGAACTATTTCTCTGTCTTTATGTTGGCCACACCGCTGAGTTGCAGGAAATGATAGTGTCCTTAGAAACTGAGTCAGGTTGTAGATACTCCACGGAATTTTGCTATTTAAATGATTTTCCTAAAAAGAACAGTCTAACATATTTGTGTGAGTTAAAGTGGACTATGCGAGTACTAGGTAGATAAACAGGCACCCTGTGTCACCAAGGAAGAGTGGAGCTATTTCTGGTATTTAATAATAACATAGCCTCTCAAAATTAGAAGCTCTGAATGAAATCACAGACCCTAGGGCCCCAGTGCCCCTTCACGCTAGTCATCCCTGAGGCTGGGCTGTTAGTGACTTCATTTTACCAAAACAAACCAAGAAGTAAAAATAAAAAACTGAAGTTGGATCTTTAGTAACTTTATTTTCTAAAAAAAAACCCCTGAGTTCTAGGAAAGTAAATGAATGTACTTCTCACAGGGAAGAGGTTCTGGTGCAGAGGCCATTCATATCTCACAATAATTAGTCTTTAAATTGATCATCTGTTTACTTAATTTAGTGGAAGTTTTCAGCATTTGACTGATTTGAAAGTAAGTTTCCAACGACATTTAAGTAGACTACAGTATTTGTAGAGGCCATGAGTCCACGAAGGTTGAGTGGTGTGGCACTTGACGGGCCAGTCCTGCCCCACTCTGCCGCCTCCGGCCTGCCAGAAGGCAATATTGAATGTTGCATCCCAGGGTATATTCAAGGCACGCACTTTCGCTAGGAGCACTTTTAACCAACTGCTCACCAGGGTCTGGTGAAAGTGTACAGACTTGCCTTTCCAGTTCCATTTTTTTCTTTTATTAGTATATATTTGTGATGCATAATGAATACATTCATTGTGAGGAGTTAGTACATGCACATACTACATCTTAATCCTTCTCACTTCTCCTTCCCCACTCCTCCCTGCATCCCTAGATCCCCTTCCATCTGCAAAAGTCCACCTCCCTGTTTCCTATCATCTATCTTTTATTTCACTTTTTATTTATACTCTAGGTTTCTCATAGAAAAGAAATTATATGATATTTAACTTTCTGTGTCTGATTTATTTCACTTAGCATTATCATCTCGAGGGTGTATCCACTTTCCTACAAATGACTCAAATTGTTTCTTGTCACGGCTGAGAAGTATTCCATTGTGTATGTACACCACCTTCCCTCTCTCTATTCCTCTGTTGATGGACATGTTATAGGCCACTTCCAAGATTTAGCTAATATGATTTGTGTGGCTACAAACAGGGGTGTGCATGTATCACTGTAACATGATGTATTTAATTTTTGGGAAAATACACAGAAGTGGAATAGCTGAGTTGAATGGAATTTCTAGTTTTACTTTTTTTGAGTAATCTCCATACTGATTTTCCACAGTGCTTGTACTTGCTTACATTCTCATCCACAGTGTGGAAGGGCTCCCTCTTCCCTGCAGCCTCTCCAGCATTTGTTGTTTTGAGCTCCTGCTGGTGGTCATTCTCTCTGGTGTAAGATGGAATCTCAGGGTTGCTTTAATTTGCATCTCTCTAATGGTCAAAGACGCTGCACATTTTTTCATGTAGTGACTGGCCATTTGTACTTCTTCTGCGAAGTATCCATTTCAACTGCCCATTTTTTGACTGCGTTTTTTCTTTTTGGGAAAGTCTTTTTTGAGTTCTTTATATGTTCTAGATATTAGTCTTCCGTCTTAGGAGTAGCTGGCAAAATTTTTTTTCTCATTCTCTAGATTATCCCTCTGTTGTTTCCTTTGCTGTGCAGAGGCTTTTTAATTTGATGTAAATCCCATTTGTTGACTCTCGGTGTTATTTCTTGTGCAATGGGCTCTGTTCAGAAAGTCCCCGACTATGCCTCTAGTAGACTGCCTGCCCAAAGTGGAACATTTAACTCACTTTCCCCCCATGGTGTCCATTTGCCTTCACAAGTGTTACTACATTTGAGAAAAAAAATGAACAATTTATGACAAAGCATAAAAGATACGATCCAGTAACAGGGGCGATTAGTTTTTATCTTATTGATTCTGATCATATTGCACCTTATTATGAAATTAATATCATCACTGAAGTCAGGTTTTATCAGGCTCTGGAATTGGGGATCCTCCATAAATACTGAGAAGCCCTTGCTCCTGTATTTTATAACCAACCTGCCATGATGTTTTCCATTGCTGACACCCCAAGCTAGGCTATAGCTGGGGATTCTATTCTCTAATTTGGGGGATATTTTGATATTTGGGGCTTATACTATGAAGTTCCTTCAGCTAGAGTCCTGGAGTAAAAGCAAACCTTCCACTACTGGGTGTCATTTCTGTGACACATGGCCTCCTTTCAGAAGAACCATCACTGGAACCAGCAATCTGCCCTGCATTTACCACTTCGTCAACATTTCCCAACACATTCTGGGCTAAGTCACACTCAGCAATGCCAACCCAAGTGCTCATATGTTCATTAGGCCTTCAGTTATTTGAGAGAAAGCAAGGGAAGAAAAGATAACCACAGGGCCCCGTTTATAAGGAAGGGGCACAGAACACTGTATCTACATGCCCTTCTTTAGGGTTTAGGGAGCTTACTGCTTCCCGTTCTGATCAGGTATAATTACTGCTCTGAGAGCCCCACTCAGGGGCACCACTGCTGAAACAGGAAGTCCTGTGGCCTCCCTCCTGCTATTAGAGCTCCAGCGCAGAGATGCATTCTTTTGAATCCCTGAATTTGAAATGTGAATGCTTTAAATGGCTAAAGTAAGGAAACATTTACTTTACAAAAGGGTTCCACTTCGGTCTCC
>PVJO010017138.1:0-39846 GCA_004026905.1 Hystrix cristata | reverse complement strand
AAAAAAAATTCAAAAGCAGTAAGAATGAATAGCTACCAATTAAAAAGAAATACAGAAAAACTGTGAAAAACAATAGTTAAAAGATCACAACGTGGACACTTTAGTTCAGAAGCAAAGGCCTACTTGCCCTCATAACGAGACAGTTACCTGAGTTAGAAAAAAACTGCCAGGAGCTTTCTAATATCAAAAGCTTGAATTAATATTTGGCGACTGAGAGGGGTTTTGGTTTGGAAAAAACAGATTAATAGACATTTTGGTTATGTAAACACAAAGCAAAGATTCTGTTCTAAAATAACAGAACTAACATTAAACATTTAGATTCTGTTCTAAAATAATATAACTGTTAGTGATATGAGGATTTGAACTTTACACAGCAATGAAAAGATTTTTTTCATAAAAATATATTTTTCTAAAATACCACGAAAGAGCGTACCCCTCCGGGAAAATTATTGTTTGTTCTTCGATGTATGGGTGTTTCTTCAATCGATTCTATAAGGGAGTATAGATGACCAGATAGCAACTTGGAAATAGATGAAAACATACCTTCTGTTTACACTAGTGAAGGGAACTTAGTGAATTCTACAGAAATTACTAAATCCAGCTCATGGCTATTTTCCAGACCGAATTACTCAGACAACTAGAAATACAATATCAGACACAAGGACCTGCTCAAAAATCATGCCAAACCGCATAACCATGGGCAGGAAACATGGTGGGTGACCAATAAGTATAAGATATCATTATCTCTTTTTGAATCACATGGTAAGTAGTTATGAAATATTTGATTTGAAGAAGAGTTGTAATCACTTTTTTCTTTGAAACTTCCTATACTGAATTGTTTCTGCTTGGTTCAAGCACTTTTCCAGCTAAAAATGTTCTATATACATACTCATCACATGAACTATGTACATACTGTGTATCCGTAGATTTTAGAAGCAATTAACTCAAGGCTCCTTTTCCATAGAGGATTAACAAGAATATTGTGCTATTTGAGAAAGCATGTAGCGTGAGGGAAATTGTGAGACTTTGAAATTTAGTGAGAGTACTGACTGCCCCATGAATTTGGGCCACTTCAAGCTTTCATTGTTTCTGAGAATTTTAAGAACCCTGAACTGTATAGAAAATCAAAAGCAATAGAAATAATTGTAATCCATAAAATTGCAAATTGTGCCCTATGCAATGGAACTGATTTTCACACTGTGGATACTGACCCATTTTTCAAGTTTTCCATCTATGTTATAACCCCCGCCCCATCCAGGAGCACCTATTGTCATCTCTACAGAAGCTGCTTTGATAAACATTGGTCTACACTCTTTTCTCCAAGGGTTATAAGTGTCAGATGCAAACATACACAAGCTTACATTCATATACACAAATCCTCACACCGGTGAGTACAGAGTGTTCTAGTGCTTCTGTGATTTTTAAACAGTATTTTTATGGAAGAAACATGATTATTTCGATATTTTTAATCTAAATGTTGAAATATAGGAAGAAGCTAAACACTGTCCTTATAATCAGGCATTTTTGTCTTCATTTTATTGAGGTAGAGAAACTGAAATTTAGAGACAAAAATCAACTAACTGATAAATTAATACAATAATCAGGACTCCGAGCCAGATTTCCAGAGGCCAAATTCTATTTTCTTCTATTTCATTTTCATTCTATTTCTTGAAAGAAGCTTTCTTTGTCTCTTTCTCTAAAAACTCAAAGAAGTAAAATCTGTATATAATAGAGACACATCCATTATCTCTAGAATGTCTGCACTTCAAAAAGGATCAGGCTAATAGTATGCCAAAATGTATGTGAAAAAATACTGAATCCCAATATTATTGTTTTTCTTTGGTACTCTCAAACAGTAAATTTGACTAGCACAAAGGAAATGAAAGAAAAGTATCAGACCCAGAGGTGGTTTTATGGAAGCTTAGAGACTAATTTGGAAAATAGGTTATGTGTACACAAAGCATCCTGAGAAAAGTATAGAACAATACATTAAAAAGCCCAACAAAAGGTAATAGCGGCTAATAATAATAGCTAACATAAAATGGATTTACTATGAGCCAGGCACTAGTCCAAGTACTTTTACATTCAAATAACTCTTTTAATCTTCACTGATACCCTGTGAGGTTGGTTCTATTATGATACCCAATTTAAAGAGAAGGAAATGAGGCCTGTATGGCTAATTTAATTCAGAGCACTTCAAGGGACTATCTGACTGAGGAACGGGACTCCCAGGTCAGGTCTGGGGAAGTAATCCTGTGGGGTTTAGCTTTGGAGGGCCTCCCCCTCAACTAGTCCAGGAAGCAGTGGCCTCCACAGGCTAAACGAGCTGTGCAGACATGCTGGTGCTGAGGGAGATGTCCAGGGCTGCGAGGAGGGAAAGGGGGTGTACAGTTTTCTGCCAGTGATGAACCCTGGGTAAGGCTTTGAGGAGAGAAAATGGAGAAGGAAAGGATAAGGGGAAAGGGGCCAGATGAGCAGACTGAGCGAGGCGGTTTAAAGGACGTTTGAAGATCATACTTTGAAATATGTTGTCTTGATAGATTTTTTAAAATTCTTTGTGACAAGTTTGTTTTATTAAAAAAAAAAACCTGAACTTAATGCAACAAAAAGTAAATGTAAAAGTTAATACCGCTGTTGAATATTCAAGGGGAGAGAGAGAAAAATACATCCTATGAATTTAATAGTGTCTGGGCTCTTGAACAAATTGAAGATTAAGACAAAGATTAAGGCAGATGAGAAATTCCAGGGCCAACTTCATGACGGGGATAGAGCCTAGTTTCAGAGGCAAACAGGCTAGCTCTACTAGATAAATCCTGGGGCCAGACAGATTCACTAGTGATTCACCACTGACTCCTGGACAAGTACAGGAGGCTTCTAGAGGGACGGCAAAGAGAACAGAGAAGAGGTGCGCTGCCACTGTCCCCAGACCTCTCAAGGCAACAAATCATCCCACCTTCCCTGCGGCAGAATGAATAAAAGAGCCAAGAAACTCATGGAGTTATACTAGCCACGCTTCCTTTGTGTGGAACACACATCCAAAAAATAAAATCATGCCTCTTCACACCCATTGCTTTTAAATATTTTATA
Organism: Hystrix cristata; assembly: GCA_004026905.1. Lineage (NCBI taxonomy): Eukaryota > Metazoa > Chordata > Mammalia > Rodentia > Hystricidae > Hystrix > Hystrix cristata. Next base: position 36,759 of record PVJO010017138.1, on the reverse strand, counting down.
TGAAGAAACCAAAAAAAAAAAAAAACCTTACTTATAAAAGCCCACAACTAAAATCATACTCAGTGGTGAAATAGTGAATGTTTTCGCTCTGTTTGGGAACAACAATGTCTATTATCGTCATTCTGTTCAACACAGAACAGGAGGGTCTAGCTAGAGTAAGAAAGTAAGAAAAGGAAATAAACTTTACAAAGATAGGAAAATCAATGAAACACTTTTTTACTAACAAATTACACAAATTAAGTTTAAAAATTGCAGTAGTTTTACAAACAAATTAATTCAGCAAGATTGCTGGATACAAAATTAATATAAAAATCTGTTATATTCCTTGTATTATAAACAAATAACTGGAAACAAAATTTAAGGAATATATCATATATAGTAGTATTCAAAGATATCAGATACAGAGGAATAAATTCTAATGAAAGAAGTAAAAAAAACTTTTATATTGAAAATCATTGAATACTGCTGAGAGAAAATAAAGGCCTAATGAAGAAACATTGCAGGTACACAAATTGAAAGAGTAAATATATAATAATGTAAATTATACCCGAATTGATCCATAGAAAGAACATTATGCCAATTAGAACCCCTACAGGTGTTTTGTGTATAGAAATTGACAAACTCGTCCAGGAGAATAGTTCGGTGGTACAGCATTTCCCAGCAGAGAGTCAGGCTCTGGATTTGATCCCTACCAACTTGAAAAAAGAAAAGAAATGGGCAAACTGTGAGATCTAGATAGAAACACAAAGAACCTAGAAATATTCAAGAGAGCTTTCAAGAAAACTGCAGGACTTACCAGGAGCAAAAAACAGGTAAATGGAACAAGTTCACTCATATATATTATTTGAATTGTGACAAAATTCCAATTGTCTTTTTAGTAAATAATGTCAGAATAATTGAATATCTGTATTAAAAAAGCTCTTTGACTCCTACATCTTATATCGAACATAAAAGTTTACTTGAGACAGATTATAGACCTAAATGCAAACAATAAGAAAATAAACCCTCTGAGATAAAACGTAGGAGAATATTGAAGTAGAGAGAACATCTTATACAGAATATAAAAGACACAGACACAAAAAATGTTAGTATTCATTAAAATTAAGAACTTCTGTTTGTCCCAGTGAAAATGAGTAGAAAAGCCATAGATTGAGAAGACCTTTTCAATATGATGAAGAATTGATATCCTCAATATATAAAAATCCCTATAAAATAATTGAAAAGATAAATCACCCTAATTTGGACCATCCATATGTCCAATAAGCTAATGATTTAAACTAGGTCTCAAAAAAAGACATTGTTTATAGGTTCAGTAAGTTAATGGTTCCCTGATAGTATCATTAGTCACCAGGGAAATGCAAATTAAAACCAGTGACATATAACTATACACCCGCCAAATTGCTTAACAACTGCCAATGCTAAGTGTTTGCTGGCAAGGATGTGGGCAACTGTATATCTCATACGTTGCTGGAGGAAATGAAAGTGATCTAACCATTTTGGAAAAGTATTGACAATATCAATTGTGGCAAAAATATTTATGCCTGTCTTATGATCCAAATATGCCTACACCTAGGCATATTTCCAGGAAAAATCAGGTAATGTGACCACAAAAAATGGGTAGCAAGCAGCCTTATTCACAATACTCCCAGAAGGAGAACAAATCAAATGTCCATCAGAAGAAAAGTAGATAATGAAATAGTGGTATAGTCATATAACACTGGTCCACAACAGAGGAAGAGAAAAAAGCTACTTCACATTAATTATACACAGTAAGAAGAATTAATCTCAGAAAAAAATTAAGCAAAAAAAGATGGACAAAATAGTACATCCCATTTGATGAATGAAATTCTTGTATAACTTCATTTGCATAATACTTAGAACAGGCAAAACTAATCTGTGTTGATAGATGTCAGAACAGAATTTATTCTGAGGGGAGTAAACACTATCTGGGAAAGGCTAGCAAAGAAACTTTTGGGATGAGGGAAATAGTTTCAAATCTGTTTTCAGTGGTGATTTCTCAGGTACATGCATCCATAAAAACTCACTGGGTTGTTCAGTAAGGATATGGGCATTTTACCTCAACAAAAACAGTAAATTAAACCTTAAAATACTTTTGGGTAGACAAAAATAATACATTGTTACATATTTCCCAAATTTGTACTAGCTGTTTAATGTGCATCCTGTTGCCTATAATTAGTTTTTATCTTTCTTTCTCTCTGCTCATCTATTTATCTACCATATTTCATTACACCCAAGTCTCTGTCAATTGTAAAATGCGCCATTAATTTCTGTACCATAAAAAAAACAAAGAAAAAACCGCTACACCAATTAACAAACACATCACACATTATAAGATACACATACTGATTGTTCAGAGACATGGAAATATGACAAAAATATATCTTAGACCTGATGAAGTAGATAGGAAAAAATATATCTACTATATATTTATACATAGTTAGAATATACATTGAATTTTCTTTTACCAAAAATGCAATCACATGCTATTATATAATACTTAGTAAAGTATATTTGCTTAATGATACAGCAAAAAACATCATTTCACATCAATATTTACAGATCTGTCTTTGGTGGTACTGTTCTTTTGTTCCTCATTCTTGTGCACAGTTGTCTGATTTTTTTTTTTATAAAAACTTGATAATTTTCAAAACATGGCTCCATTGATGAACAAGCAGGTTGTTTGCAATTTTTTGCTATTTCAACAGTGCTACAACCAACATTCCTGAAAACAAGGCTTTACACACCTAAAATACAGTGAGAAAATTTGCAGTTTGATTTCTGGAAGCGAAATGTGGTGCCAGTGGAAACGGATATTTAAAGTTGTAATGGATGTCATCAATGATCCTTCACACATTTTGAACAAATTCTCTACCCAAGCCAAAGTGTACAGTGGTATTCCTTTCCCACACCTTCATCAACCATGGATGCTGCCATCTTTACTACTTTCGTTAATTAAGGGAAAGAAATGATGTTTCGCTGACACTTCACTTGGGGTTTTTAAGATAACTCAATTACATAGCTGTGCTGGAAACTGCTAACACTAATAGAACTAACTCTAGAAAAAAATATCACATTGATCGACTACGTTTAAACGCAAGCTACTGACTACACTGTAGAGAAGACTTCTGTGAAAAATGCTTGGGAATGGTTACATTTCATGCAGGAATTTGTTGCCCAGGATACCTGCTCTGTCCTCAGCTTTTGCTGAGGGAAATGGTTCTGGGTAAGCTCTTAGGCATAGGAAGCCTCATTCTCTATTCAAATCATCATGCCTGGCTTTCAGAGGATTTGACTACGGACATGTTACCTCTGGTAAACCCTACAGAATGAGCCTTTCCTGTAAATGCGAAGGGAAGACAGTAAGTGGATTCACATCTCCATGTGGATTTGTACACCTGCTGATCCAACCTAATCCACCATAAGCCCCTCCACCATGAGCCTCTCAGAATGCCCTTAAATCCCTTGGTAAGTTATTTTTACATTTCTCTCCCCACCTGAAATCTGGCTATTCCCTGAGACACTGTTTCTCCAATAGCCCTCTCAGATGGAAGACATTTTGTTGCCTCATATCCACAGCCATAGAGTTTTGAGATGGAGTAGCTCCTCCTTGCATCTCATTTCTTCTTCCATATCATTCCCTCTGCTTACTCTTATAGTGCAGTCTTTTGCATACACACACCCTTGTCTGTTGCTCTTACCTATCAATCTCTTGATCACTCTCCCCTAATCTTGAAGACTTAAATTCCTGATTCAGTTTCCCCTTCACTCAGCTTCCATCATCAGCATCCCTAGTCTCGACATCACATAAATAACCATCCGACCCACTGATCGCCACAGCTCTATACTTTTTTCTCCACTCCATCTCAGCAACCCACACCCACAGTCACACTCTGGATCTTCTCACCAACAGATATTACGTAATCTGTGACATATCAACTTAAACTCCCACGCTCTGACTATCATCTCCCATCACTCCAGATCACACGCTCCAGAACAGCCCTGACCATTTCCAACACAATTTTATCTCATCCTCCATTTTACACCATTTTCTCACCATTCTTTGGTCTCTCCTGACTTGGCTTCCCTTCTTGTGCATCCTGGATTTCGTGATCATTTTAAAGGTTTCCAGCCGAAATCCCCCTTGACTCTTTCACCCATATCCTGTCCTCCTCCATACTCACATGCAAACACCAGCCACCACCTACCTCTCTCTTTTCTGAGTTTCTCCCCCAAGCAGCTATGTAATGCTAGAGAAAACTGTGGCAAGACTGAGATGATGAGTTTCACGTCAACACCATGGGCCAAGGATTAATGGGCTCCCACTGCTACCCACAGAGCTGCCCATGTTTCTCCAACAGGCCCGTTTTCCCACTCATGGATACAAAGAGTCCTCCCTCTCTATGACTCTCATATCTCCTCCAAATAATTTCAACTAATGACCTTACTTCCTACTCGAGGAAATAAAAGTTAGCAAAAGTGAACTCTCAACTTCTTATCACCCACCAAAAGCCCACGGTATTTACACCCATTTTCTCCTTTTCGCCTGCAGCAATGGAGGGAGAGTCTATAGACATATAGACTCTAGCAACAGTCCCTAGTTCTCTAGGGCTCTGGATTCCAGGTCATAGATCTCTTCTGATGGACAGGACTTCCTTAGTTTTTTTTTTTTCCAGAAACATGACCAATCTCCTTTCACCCCCCTCATAAATCATCCCCAACAGCAAGCAAACATGCGTCAGCGCCTGACCTCTTTGAAAAGATAAACCTTGACCCCACCAGTGTCTACACCATTTCCCTATCCCCACTCACAGCCAAAATCCCCAAAAGTCATCCGTACACAAAATGTCCATGTCCTCACTTCTCCTTATTTTTAATTATTACAGTATGTTACTCTAGAAAATTTCAAAATACAGAGAAAGGATTTGATATTGATCTATATATGTATTTAGTGGATTAAACAGATTCACACAAAATACACAGCAGAGAAAGCCGCTATGGTGGGGAGAGTAGAACACAACTAGAAATGTGGCAGGAGCAGGGAGCTGATGTCACACCTTCATGCTCCCAATGCTCTGGGCTCCGGCTCCCACACCCAACACTCAGCCTAAACTGTTCCTACAGTCATCAGTCAATTGGATATTTTTAAATCCAGTGGGCATCTCTTTTTCCTCATCTGACTGAACTTCTCAGCATTCATCACAGTGAGCCCTTTCCTCCCTACCACATGCTTCTCCCTCAGCTTTCGTAACAACCTCAGTCACCTGGTTTTTTCCTCCCACTTTCTGAGGACATCTTTCTCAGTGGAGTAGCTGTTCCTGCACATCACTAGTCTCAACATATGCACAGGGGCCCATCTAGCACCCCAGTCCCTCCACTCCTCCAGCTTGGGGTTCTTCGGAGGAGACCCCCCTTCTCTCCTCTTGACAGTCTTTCCTTCCACCAGCCCTTCCCTGATGATCATAGCTTCAAGTCCAAGTGTGTGCCAAAGCTGTCAAATCCATCTCTCCAGTCCAGATGACTCTTGTGAGCTTCATGCTTCCAAATTTAACTACTTTACATTTTCTTCTTGACACTGTAAAGCATAAATATCCTTAACTCATGGATTCAACATCTTCCCCTGCCTGCCTTCCTTGGTAAGATTTATCACCACAATCTTGCTTAATCAATCTGGAAACCTCCCTCCAGGGATGTTCAACTCCTAAGCAGTCAGGAAGTGGCTTCTACTACTTCCTAATATGATCTCATGTTTTTCCTTCTCTTCATCTCTATTGCCAGCCCTGCGATCCAAGGGATCATTCTCGCCTGGATTACCAGAAAAGGCTCCACCTGCTTTCATGTCTCCCTTACTGCTTCCTCCCCACCTGTGATGTATTCTCCATCCAAGAAGAAGGGTCATAAAAACTGGATCATGTTGGAGCTGGGGGCGTAGCTTAGTGGTAGAGCAATCCCTGTTATATGCAGGGATTGTTTGATCGCCAGCACTACCCCCCCAAAATACTGACATGTTGGAATTTTGGATCATGTTGGTTTATCAATCTCTCTCTCTCTTTCTCTCTCTCTCTCTCTCACACACACACACACTTCAGGACCCACAACTCTTAATATGTTGTCCTCAGAACCAAGTGCAACACTGCCAAATGACAGAAGGATGGAAAATATTGGTCAAATTAATCAATGAGTCGAGCTAGTCAGAGTACCCCATGCTCATCTAAAAGATAGTCACAGAGAGCTGAGAAAATTAATGACACAGCCAGAAACAAACAAACCAAAAAAACCCCACACATGAAGGAAGCTGGGAAACATCAAAGATGTAGCAGACAATATGATATTGAGAAAATCATTAGAATTAGAAAGTGTTTGCCGCAATGCCTCAGCCTTAATAGGGATGATCGTTTTCAAAGAGAGACTCGCTGGTAGTAGGCGAGCCAGCAGCAGTTGTAGTGTGGCGTTTGGGGAAGGCCTGAATCTGCCAGTGTTCCCATGTGATCCAGTCTTTATAAAGTCTAACTGGGTGAGATTCCTACTTTTATTCCCACAATAGGTTGAAAGATCTCCTGCAACTTCCGGAATTTAAGTTCTCTACCCACTTAACATGCTAATATTAAGTATTCCGAGTTGGTCTGGGAGGGTCACTGTTCTTACAACTGGAAAAAAATAACAGACTAACAGCATCTGTACAGTCCCTGCCCAAACTATATGGTTCTGTCTTGTTTGCAGCTCTGTCCCTTGTGCCAGCACACAGTAGAAGCCTGAAGGGAACACATTGAAATAGAGTCAGCAGACCGTAGCACTCCAAGAAATTGATTTTTTTTCTGGATTTTTATGGTTTTCCCCTTTCTCTTACCAAAAAAAAAGTAATAAATCTAGTTAAGTCTATTTTGCAACTACTGAAGTCTTAGCTGCAAAGTGTCCAAGTGTGAAGTCAGTGTTAGAGTATTACTTGGCTAGATAACCTGACTGCAGGGATGTTCAGTGGAACATTCGGGAGGGGTGCCCCCAAACTCGCAGCTGCATACCTTACCCCATAGGTGTCCTTTTCTACCAGAAACCAGTGACCCACACACAAGAAAGCTAACTCACCCAAAGCGTGCTTCATTGCTGCCTCCCAAAGGGGTCTAACTGTCTTATTGCTCTTCCTCTGTGGACAGAGGACTAGTTTCCTGAAACTAAACCAACCGATGCCCACCAAACTAGGTCAGATGTAAAGATCTGGACTTTGGAATTCCCTCCACACTGTTATCCTATAACCCATAGACTCTCAACCCCATGGCTGAACATTTTATGGAAAGAGTGTGAACTTCTTGGCACCAAAATTCCAATCGCACACCTCATTTTTTTTAATTAGTACATATTTGCCATACATACTGATCACATTCATCATAGGGAATTTGTACCTGTACATAATATACCTTAATTCTTCCTTTTTTCTCACTCTCCTTCTCTCCCTAATTCTTCTTCCCCTCCCCATTTACAAAAGCTTTGTTTCCATTTTTTCTTTCCATTTTTTAATCCCGTTCCCTTCTTTCCCTTCCTCCTCTCCTCTCTTGTTCTCTGTGCCATTTGAACATTTTCTTCCTATTTTCCAAATTTATCCTCTATTTTGCTCATTTACACTTTGGGTTTCTCACACAAGAGAAACAATGCGATATTTAAACTTGCGTGTCTGATTTATTTTACTCAAAATTATGGTCTTAAGGTGTACCCATCTGTGTACAAATGACTCAAGTTTATCCTTCTTTATGGCAAAGTAGTACTCTATTGTATATAAATACCACATTTTCTTTATCCATTCATCCGTTGATGGGCATACGGACTGTTCCCAAGATTTAGCTATTATAAATTGTGCAGCTATAAACACAGGTATGCATATATCACTGTGGTGGGATGATTTTAACTCTTTCAGGAAGATACCTAGTAGAGGAATAGCTGGGTTAAATGGAACCTCTAGTTTTAGTTTTTTGAGGAATCTCCATACTGGTTTCCACAGTGGCTGTACCAATTTACATTCCTACCAACAAGGGAGAAAGGTTCTTTCCACACAGCCTTACCAGCATTTGTTATTGATTTCTTGATGATAGCCATTCTTTCTGGTGTAAGATGAAATCTCAACATAGTTTTAATTTGCATTTCTCAAATGACCAGTGATGTTAAACATTTTTTCATTTATTTATTTGTTTTTTGCACTTCCTCATCTGAGAAGTGTCTATTCATTTCAGATGCCTATTCTTGGATTGGGTCTTTAAATTTGGGGGGTCTGATTTTTTTAGTTCTTTATATTCTAGATATTAGTCCTTTTAGGAGTAGCTAGTAAAAAATTTTCCCAACTGTTAGGTTGTCTTTTCACTCTGTTGGTGGTTTATTTTGCTGTGCAAAAGCTTTTTAATATTATGTGATTCCAGTTGTTGATTCTTTGTAATATTTCCTGTGCAGCTGTGGTTCTGTTCAGAAAATCTTTGCCTAGAACTATGTGTTCTAGAGTTTTACCTATTCTACCTTCTGGCAGATTGTTTCTGTTTTTATATTTCGATCTTTGATCCATTTTGATTTTAGTTTAGTGCATGGTGAGAGATATGAATCTAGGTTCACTTTTCAGCATGTGGAAAGCTGGTTTTTTCAGCTCCATTTATTAAAGAGGCTGTCTTTCTTCCAGTGAAGGTGTTTGGTCCCTTTGTCAAAGATAAGGTACCTGAGTGCACTTGGAGTTGTTTCTGCATCTTCTATTCTGTTCTATTGATCCTCGGGTCAGTTTTTTGCTGCTACTATGCTACTTTTTTTCATGGTAGCCTTGTAGTGTAACTTCAAATTGGGGATTGTGCTGGTCTCGTCTTGCCCTTGTTGCCCAGAATTGATTTTGCTACATCTAGTTTATTTTGAGGCTTTGAATAAGTCACTTAACCTTGCTGAATGCATTCTCCCATCTGCAAAATGGGAATAAGTGTGCCAACTTTTTATCATGCTGAAAAGGATTAGAGATAATGTAGCTAAATGCCTGTGACCTGGCTCATAGTAGATGCTTGATAGTAAGACAATTACACATTCATCACACCCCACCCGGAGGAGCTCCTTTCCTGACCCTGACTATAAGGCCTCTGAGGCTAACATAGCTTTTGTTTTCCCGATTTCTTGAGTAGCCTGTTTAGTTTCTTTACTTCCCTTTTTTCTTACTTGATAATGAAAGTGATTAGGGACCCTAATTTTCTTTGGGGTAATTCCCATGTGTTTTGATATTACTATATTATCCACGTTTACTTCCTAAATATTCTGACACTGTCAGTGTGACTTTCTCTTTGACACAAAAAGATTTTTAAATGAGAGCTTATAATTTTCTTGTTTTTTCAAGTGGTTTGAAGTTTTGTTTAGTATTATATCTTATACTTTATTTTTTAATTTATTACACTTGGGGAAAGAAATGTAGCCTATTATAATATTACCCAAGAGAAATATAATGCAAGCCACAACTGCTTACACACATAATTTTAAATATTTTCAGCAGTCACATTCAAAAAGGTCAAGAGAGGGGAGAGTAAATTTAATATATTTAGCCTGATATAACCAAAATATTGTCATTTGAACATTGATCAATGTAAAAATATTAATAGGATAGTTTACATTCCTTTTTTGGCACTAAGCCTTTGAAATCTGACACATATTTTATACACACATGTCAGCTCTAATCAAGCCACAGTTCAAGTGCTCAATAGCCAGGTAAGAATCATGGTTAACACATTGGGCAGCCCAAGTCAACACTCTTCACACTTTGGAAAAATTATTAGGGTATTTTTTTGGGCCCAAACTGTGGTAAAGTTTTGTTGTATGAGAACTTATTAAAAAGGTTTTTTTTTTTTGTAGAGCTTATTGATTTCTACTAGAAATATTTTATGCATTGTGCTCATATCGTCTTCATCTTTGTGTCTACTGGATCTTACATAATTCCAAAAAGGTATAATAAATTTATCCACTGAAATTCTGACTCTGCCAAATTTCTCTTGTATGCTTTGAAGGTTTTGTTTCTTATCTTTTAGTGCTATGTTCCCTACTGCATGACTACTCATGACAGTCAGATCCCACTATGAATCACAAGCTCCGTCATTCTAAAGTGCTCCTTTTTGGACCTACTCAACCTCTTTTACCTTGCATTTCCCTTTCTGCTATTACTACTCTGGTCCCTCTCTACTTGTTCGTTTGCCTTGGCTGTGTCCCTCTGCCCAGGCTGACAACTTGAACTTTCCATGGCTCCTTATTTTAAATCCAATCTCTGAATCACTTTACTAAACTCAGTGTTGAATTTGTACATATACAAACTCTGACAAAAGAATATTCTCTCTTCTACAGTCACAGAATCTACCGAACCTTGGAGAACCACGAAGCTAGTGTACTCTTGTTTAGTAACTTTAATTTCCTGTGCATTTATAGCAGGCTAGAGCCTAAAAAATCTCTCTCTCACCAGGTATCTTCTTAATTTTCAACACCACCTTTGAAACAGAAAAGGCAAATATTGTCACTTATGATAATTCCGAATGTAAGGTAGCATAATCTACCTCGGCATTGTATCACAGGTATAAATTAATCAAATATTTCAGGGACAAATGAACTAATGCAACATAAGGACAGTGAGTCAAGATCAGATTAAGGAAGTATGGTGACTCCTCGTGTGCTACAAACTTCCTCAGATTTAAGTATACAGGTTTGGCATTTGATTTATTGAAAAAAACATTTATTGATCACACGATATCCCAAGAACTACTGAGAACGCCAAGTCGAGTAAGGCATGATATACGTTCTGTAACATAATGTAGTTTAGAGGTTCTTAAATCTGCCTGATCATGAATATTGACTAAATGTTTTTGAATTATAGATCCCCTTGGTCTCCCTGCAGGCATACTGAATAATCACAACACTAGAATCCAGAAGTCTTTATGATTTTAAACTCTTCAGCCCCACATAGAGTTGAGGACACTGTTGATTTTAGTAAAATAATAAACTTTTGGCACATTAGAAACTCTTAGGGTATTTTTGTTTATATAGTTTTCCTTAAGCTTTAAGCATGGATGATTATATTTGCTTTCTAAATGTGAAGATTGAGAAGCAAAGTGTTTTCCCAGATCCACAACCACCATGAAACACCAGTGCATCATTGAGCCTGGAACCACAATCTGTTTCTCCACTGCTATATCATTTATTCTCCCACAACACTTCTTAAAAACAAAGAAATGAAAGACAGTGAATAATAAAACAAACTGGACCCGGAAAAAAAAGGAGACTGCTACTCTTCTTATTTTATGAGAGTTTTCTGAAGAATCAGCATAGCAGCCTGATAACAGGAGCTTTGTAAATGTTTTTCAACTGAAATGAATTGAATTGAATTGAATTGAATTGAATTGAATTGAATTGAATTGAATTGAATTGAATTGAATTGAATTAGAGCAAACTGAATCTCCTGTGCCTAGTATCCATGCACAAAAGCAAAGGTTGCCTGATTTTGCAACTTCCCAATCCCTGGCTGACGGTAACTACCCGTGAGTCAATGTTCACCAATCATTGGCACCATTAATATTTTACATTACGTGTACAGAGATACACATTACTTCCCACATTTTTATGAGGTAGGAAGCATTATCAACCCCATTTTCTAGAGGAAGAAAGTGAAATTAACTTAGTGAAAGCACCAAGCCATCACATGTTGGTGGCAGGCATTTTTTTAAGAATTCATGGTCATAAGGTTCATTTTTTTTATTTTTATTAGTACATGTTAACAGTACTTAATAATTACATTCATCATGGGGATTTGGTACATGTAGTACGTAACACATCTTAATTCTTTTTACTTTCCCTTTCCTCCCTCTCCCTTTTCTCCACTTCTGGAGGCAGGATTTGATCTTGGCCTAACGCTCATGTTTTTAACCATTTCACCCTATATTTTCTCTGCACCATACTGGATCTCCAGCCTTTAATCAGGTTTATGACTAGAATTAAATTATGAAAATTTTCATTCCATAACTTGTTTCAATTGCACCATATTCTCCACAGCCCCAGAATCATTCTTTACTCAATTTGCAAAACCATACCACATCCCCTAGACGAGCTGAGCTATTGCACATACTTGGCCAGTGTCCCACCTATGCTGTCATGGCGCCTCTGCTTTCCTGCATCAAGTCCTTCTCCAAAACCATAGATGCCTGCTCAGCTACAATCCAAGTACCCCTGAAGGCATTCATGTTCCCAGAAATAGGCCTTACTCAGAGGTGGATGAAGGTTGACGGAGAGATCCTCCAGGCTCGTGGTCCTGTAGAGGGACAACTCTGAGTCACGAGCTCCAGATTCCTCAATCTCAGCACCATTGATATTGGGATCCAGGTGACTTTTTGTTGGGGGAAGGGGCTGCCCTGTGCATCATAAGACGTTGATCAGCATCCCTGGATGCTGGTAGCATCTCTGAGTCCTGATAACTAATTCAGCCCCACCAGTACCACATGCCATCTGGAAGAAGACTCACGCTGGCTGAGAACAAGTGTCCTGAACTGACAGAAGGTCCCCAAAGGGACAGATCTCCAGCTTCCCTCAGCAGTGACCAGTTCAACAGCAACCCTTTATTGACTTTTCTTCCTTGATAATACTTCCTGAAGCTAACTCTTAAGTAAACTTCTCCTGTAAGTCCTTGCCTTAGGCTTTGCTTTCAAGGAACTCACACTCAGAGAAAATATTAGCAAGTTGTCCGTAACCATGTGAAGATATCAATCATTGGAAAATACGCCATGACTCTCCTGTAAGGGAAAGGAGGACTCACATTTTATTCTGAAGACATCAAGAGGGTCCTCATGGCCCACTGAGACTGACAGACCTACAGAGTGGATGACAATCCCGTGCAAGAGGAAACTTGTCTAAATCTTATGTTCTGATAGGTGGGTGAGTTGCACCAGTGAGTTGAATCATTGAGTTGTAGCACAAATGGAAGACATCTACAATTCTTGAGTAGTTGCCTCAGGTCAAGAACAGTGACTCAGCACTTGCTTGGGATTTATCTATCCCAGAATCCTTGAAAGTGAGGTCTGGACCTGTGTATTTTTAATACAGCACTCCTGGGTAGACCCAACGTGTGGAACTCCACACGCATCCCAACCTTCCCATCCACAAATGAAGGGCTGGTGGGAGAAAAGACCAGTCAAGGACCCACAGAATGAGAAGCTGAAGAACCAGGACCAGCCCTCAGGTCCTGATTACCAGGCCTGACACGTGACAGCTGTGGAGCAACTCTGGAGTCCTCCCCAACATTGTGTGGTTCCAAGGGACTGGAACTGGGAAGGTGGAGAAGAGGGAAAGAAATCCAGGCTCTGGCCTCCTCCAGGAAACCGCCTTCAGAGAGAACTCAAGTGTTCTTTGACTCCTGCTGAAGTTTACACAGAACGTTCTTGCTCAAGACAGCCAGAATATGAAGTACACCTCTGGGTGACAGAGGTGATCCCCATCCAGACACCTGCACGAAGGAACTGGATCTCAGAGAACAGTTCACAAGGCCAAGTCCACACAACCTAGGTGGGAGCTGAAACAGGCACATCTGTGTTCAATGTTGCACTATTCACATCTGTATTTATTGTAGCCAAGACAGGGGAAATAACTTAAGTGTCCATCAGTGAAAATGTTGCACACACACACACATACATAGATATATGTTTTAACCTTTAAAAAAAGAAAACTCTTATTTTGTAATAATGTGGATATATCTTGAGGTTATTACGATAATGAAACAAGCCAGATACCAAAAATCAAAGGCTGCATGATATCATCTACATATACGTGAACACTAAAAAAAGTCAAGCTCATAGTAACAGAGTAGAATGGTGGTTACCATGGACTGGGAGATGGATAGAGAGGGGAGACACTGATCAGAGTATAATCCTTTAGTTCTAAGATGATACGTACTGGAGACTTAATCTAAGCATAGCAACAATTAATCCTATATTGTATAGTTGAAATTTGCTAAGAAGTAAATCTTAAGTGTCGTAGCCACAAAAAAATGGTAACCATGTGAGGTGATGGATGTGTTAATTTTCTTGATTGTAATAATCATTTTATTTATTTGAATAAATGATTATATTTTATTTATAATCATTAATTATGAACACATATACCAAAACTTCATCTGTCCTACATGTATGCAATGCTTATCAATCAGACCTCAATAGAGCTGGAAACAAATTTTAATTTTAAAAAGTAAATACTTTTACAGGTGAGCAAATAAATAAATAACCCTTCTTTCCTTCAGGGCAGCAGACATTGTGTCCTGAATGTTAAGACTTGTCTCTAAGTCCCTGACCAGATCCTGTTCAATTTACTCTCACAACAAACACTTCTTTCTGGATGCCATTCCACCCTCCACGCCTGCACAGTAGAGATGCCTCGTCTGAGAGAGTGTCAGTCACATGGCAGTTGTATTTTCTCAGTGTGCCAGACAGAAGGGCTCAACAGATCACAGCATGACTGTCTTTAAACACATAGGGAAAGTAAGGTGCAGAAAGGGCAAGGAGCTTGCCCGAGAACGCAGCAAGCTGAGGCCAGAGGCGGCCCGATTGTTCTATTGCTGGGCATCCAGTCCAGGTTGTGTGTGGAAAAGCAGAGAGAAGGAAGGAATGGGCGACAGAGCCATTTGACCTCTCAAGTGTCCCCTGGCTCAAGTACCTCACAAAACTCAGAGTCTGTGATTTCATAAATGGAAAAACACAAGCACTTCCCCAGTAAAACCCGAATTGATTTTCCTGTGGGATCAGCCTGCACTTTACATTTACTGAGAAAGTTCTCTGGAACAACGAGAGCCTTGATGAGCCTTGATGCGATTTTTTCCTCCACTAAATTTCCAGCTGAGCAAAACCACGAGGACTGAGGACCCCCTCGGCCTCTGCAGGCTGCTCTTAGCCTTGGCTATGACTTGGATGTACATTCACAGCCCAAAGCGACCACAGATGCTGTCTCCTTGCACCCACCCCCCAAGTAAGCCGACATTCCCCCACCTCCACCACCAACACTAATCACATTCCTACTTCCGAATGTTGTATTCTTACTTCCTGAAACCAGAAAGACAGCAGTCATGAAGCCAGGTATTCTTCCCCACTAAGCAACACCTCTGAGGCAATGGATAAGACGGTGCGGTGGACTAATGAATGGTCAGCTTGAGC
This sequence comes from Hystrix cristata, assembly GCA_004026905.1. NCBI lineage: Eukaryota > Metazoa > Chordata > Mammalia > Rodentia > Hystricidae > Hystrix > Hystrix cristata. The sequence goes on along the minus strand of PVJO010017138.1, from coordinate 21,571 downwards.
GAGAACGCCCAGCTGAGTCAGTGTAGTGCTGGGTATAGAAGACCCAGCTGAAGATTGTTGCCGAAAGACTCCATGAAGGAGAACGGGAGCGGGGGATACTGCCGGCCGCTGATTTCCCAGGAGAAGCTTTGTTGCGCCTGGTTTTTCTGATACAAACTTGGCTGCTCTCACGGTCACAGGAGCTCAGGTCCTCACTGTCTCAGGGACGGCTGCTGTTCTCTTCCGGGGAGCTCCGGTCTTCGCCTTGGTCCTGAGCGTCGCTTCCTGGCTCCAGTGCGGATCCCCCCGCTTTCTGGCACAGACTTTCTACCTTCCACCACAGGCCCTTGGGCCTTTCCGGCGCGGATCCCTGATGCGGACTTGCACGAGACATTGCCTTGAGCTCTAGGCCTCCGGCTGGATTCTTTGGGTCTCTACCATGCAGACAGATCTCTTGAGCTCTTCTGCATTTGACTTTTTGGGTGAATATTATAAGATAATCCTGTACATTTATGTGTCCTGTATTAAATCTATTCCCTTGCAAGCCCTAATACATATGCTGTCCAGTAAAACCCCAAAGCAATGCCAATTATTATCAGTTCATCTTCACTGTTACCATACTGCTTCTGTTAAATTGGTCCCTGTGCATAGAGCCTGAACAATAGTGTTTTCACAAAATTTTCCAGTATGCAACCTAAGGGTTGGTAATGGATTACAGCAGTATTTCCCAAATTTGACTGTAACGAAGGAAGAAAATTACCTGGAATGTTTGATAAGGATACAGAACTCCAGGCCCTTCCCAAGGTTAACACATCCCAGATGGAGCCCTGTAGCTCATGTTCTTAACAAGTACTTCCAGTTAATGCTTTTTTATTTGGGAAAGTTTGGGAAACACTGGGTAATGGCACAGATTTGTAAGTACACCCAAGAGAAACATCCACTTGCCAGAAGCTTCAAAGATGTAAGGGAGCTTCCATTCTCAACTGCAGAAAACCCAATCTTGGACCAGGAGTTCCCCTCCATAAGCCCCTGCCCCACCCTGCCCTGTGTCCCCACACGGTGAGCAGAGATCTCACTTCCACAAGCCTGCCTGCTCACGTCTTTTCACACCCGGCTAGCCCTGGCTGCCAGCAGTCTTAGCCCATCTGCCCCTCTGAGTTCATTTCCAGTCCCAGATTCCCTTATCACAGCAGTGTGCACTGATCGCCACTTCTTCTGGGCGCCTACACATGACAACCTCTAACCATCATTTTTGGACTGTGTTCACCTTGATTTCCTTAAGGATTCCAGACAGGTGTTGGGTGTCCCAGGAGTATAAGCTCCTCAGGGGTTGTGTTAAGACTGACAGACCATCAGTATGGTTGCAAAAGGGAACAATGCAGGACCAAATGCCATGGCTAAGGTCCCCAGAGACAGACTGTCTTGCTCTTCATTTTGTTTCCAGTGCTCGGCCCAGCACCTAGGCCATGAGAGGCCTTCATAGATATGCTTTAAGTAACATGGGTAACAATTCTAAGCCACATGGGCCAACAAACTGAAGTGCATTTTAAGCTGTAAGTACAGTATTTATGCACATGCAGAACTGAAATTATGATTTCAGAAATTAATTTGGGGGGTGTGGCTCAGTGGTGGAGTGGTTGGCAAACTTGTGCAATGCCCTGGGTTCCTTCTCCAGCACCACAAAAAGAGAAAGAAAAATAAAAGGAAGCTAACCTAGATACAATTCAAGAATTGAATCTGTTCTAGTTCTCCACATCAGCAGTTTTAAAACTATTTGGCCCCTTAACGCTCTCAAAAATTATTGAGTAACTTCATACTAATTCTATTAATATCATTCTTATCTTATTGAGGTTTTGTTTATGTGGGTTACATCTGTGGAGACTGACTATATTGAGAATTTAAAATAATGATTTAAAGATATTTATTTTTAAAATAACAATACTAAATCCATTATATGCTAATAGGTTAACACAAATAATGTATTTTTATGGAAAAATAACTTTTTCCAAAACAAAAATAATTTGAGAATAGGGCACTGTTTCACATTTGTGCAAATCTCTTTAATGTTTGGTATAATGGGATTCAGTTGGATTCTCAGGCCTTATTCTGTATTCACCTAGTGTCTGTATTACACATCATGTAGATCATGTAGCTTCTGGAAAACTCCACTGTATACTCAGGGAAGAATGAAAGTGAACAAGGTAAATAAAATTTTTATATTCCTATGAAAACAGTCTTGGCCTTGTGGACGCCCTGAAAGGTCATACAGACCTCTGGGATGCCCAAATCACACTTTGAGAAATGTTATTGTCACATTGCGTGTTATTACTTCTAGGCACAGTAGGAAAAACTGATCAAAGAACCACTTTCTCATTTTTAATAGAAATATATAAGGGCTTATCTCATTAGGATAAATCTTTACATGTTAGATGTCATAGCAGAGAAACCTAATGTGCATTCTCTTTAAATAACAAAATACCAAGGATGTTAAAATGAACAAATTGTTCGTTTTCATGAAACAATATTCCTAGTAGCAGCACAAAATCTTAGATCCTATAACATCCTTTATAAGTTATAAGGCATATTCTGTGTTTTTTCTTTTTTTATTTTTTACTTTTTTCCTAAATCTTTGACTGAACCCTCCAGATCAGCAGAGATTCTAGTAAGGAGATCAAGAGTAGTAAAAGGCTATAGGTGAAAACAGTAACACCTAATAACAGATGTTATTAGGGAATGCTATGAGGATCAACTAAATTGATACAGGTGGAGTGCTTAAAATACTTCCTGACACACAGCAAATCATCTATTATATATCTTCTAAAATTTCTCAAAAACAACTGGAAAAGTACATTTCTATGGTTTAGCTTATTCCCCATAGTTTAGCATGACTAATAAAGATTTGTTTGTTGCAGTAATTTGAGGCTGAATTCACTTAAAGTATCCTTCCCATAAAAAAGATCGATTAATTGAGGTATCATTACATAGCTGCTTGCTAACAAATCGAAATGGAGCCTCAAAAATCCGTATTACAGACTGTGAAAATACCTCCTTCTCCCAAGCTTTTGTGCTTATAGCAGTAAATAGCCTTGTTCTAGCAACTGCTAAATGGCAATTAAATTTAAGTTGATCCCTGGGTTAATTGTACACTGAGAAGACTTGTTCATGTCAAATGTTTATTGAGTGCTAACAGATTCAACAAGCACACATGGAATATTCAGTACACGGAAACCTCAGGAAGGAGGAGGACAAAGCCAAGACTAGATAAATGTCTGCCCCCCAGAATGCCAGAGAGCTTTGCAAGTATAGAACAAGGCCAGGAGAGATGAGAGAAAAGAGGTCATTCTGACTTGAGCCATCTGGGAAGGCTTTGCCAACAGAGTGGCTTTTGAACTGGACATTGATGATGAGTGGACACAGGAGGAAGGACCATGGCACTCGTAGGAAGCAGTACTGAGCATGAAAAGCTGATAGAGTGGAGCATAAGGCAACCATGGAAAAGATTGGAAGTGAATGAAACAAGTTAACATGCTACGCAAGTCTAGATTTCACTCAACAGACTTCCAGGAAGATGGCAAACTGATGAGTAGAGCCTCTCTGAGATTTGGAGTCTAGATGCCAGAATATAGCAACGCAGGGAAGAGAAGTAGATTTTACTCGACAAGCAAAAAGACAGCCTAAACAGCAATGGGTATAAAGTTGTGTTGTCCACAGCTTGGTATTCTGGTCACATTAGCATCACCTGTCCTACAACAGCAGGATGAAAAAGAAGGCACTAGAAGTGAGGACACCCATGAGGAGGCCACAGAAATGACCCAGGGGAAAAACAATTGCAATGGAGAAAGAAAAAGACGTGCATTTATTTTCAAGGAAGACTACAGAAGATTGGGGAATGACTAGCTATCAGGAGATAACTATTCTATGCTAGGCCAAGGCCATGTGTGTTACGTAAAATTTGAGTATGCTCAAACTTACCCAAGGAATCTATGGGAAAATGGAAAGTAGACATGCTCCAAAGTTCTGGTTTCCATTTGGCACCAGCTGAGGCTGTACGGTCATGATCTTTTCCCAAGATTGGTGACTCACCAGAGAGCTCAAAGACACCCTGAGGAGAGGATGGATCTCATCCAAAAACATTGAGAAAGGCCTGAGGAACACAGTAGAATCCCCCACCCTTCTCCTCTGGGTGTCTCAGCAGAGGAAGCAGCAAGAATCCAGCTAGGAGAGTCTGCTGGGAGTGGCCCTACCAGTCATCTTTCATCACATATGTTAATTGTTCAAACCCATCTCTTAAAAGTTGTGGATTTCATTAGCAAAATCATGAGCAGTTTCACTTTCTACTTCCAGCAGCTCCTCTCCCTTGTGATACCTTCAGCATTGATACCCTTTCTCGTTTTATTGCTGTATAATTAATTCTCTGCAAGATTCTGCAATTGAACATGATATATACTCTGCTTTCCCTCCAAATTTAAAATTCAAATGTTAGCTAACTACTCAGAAAAACACAAAGAACCTTACCTCATGCTGTAAGTCCAAATGAATGCAAGTAATTAAAAATTTAGAGGCAAAAAAAATCATAAAAATGGTAAGAATTAATATTCATCCCACCTTGTAGCAGTGATGAATTTTCTAAATATGGCACTAAGGTAGACAAGAAAAAGTAAAGGATGTATGATTTCAGCTTAAAATTTTTTTTAAACTTCCGGAGTAGAGAACTGGAGACTAGGGCCAGGAGTGAAGAGGGTTCACTGTGAGTTTTCTTGTGTTCCTTTTACATTTGTGAATCACCTCTTTAAGTAATGACATCAAATGTAAAATTCCATAGTCAAAAAATAAGTGAAAGACAGATAACAGACCAAAAAGAAAATGTATTTGTAACATCAACCACACCTACCACAAAGACAGCCTATTGTATTTAGTATAGGAGGAACTAAAATATTAAGAATCCCATGTGGCTTCTGTCCAGACATACACTTTGCAGACAGATAGATGGGCCAGCTCCAGGGCACCCTTTGACCATGCTTGCTCATTGCCTCAGTTTCTTCCTCTGCAACATAAAAATAACACTTTCCCTGGAAGTTAAGTTGGAAAATACATCACACATTTGTTGTTAGGAAGAAACAAAAACTCTTAATTCTTCACAGAGTTACTGGAAACAGTAAATGAGCGAACTCAGCCAAACAGTGAGCCCCAGTCAAATATTAATAGTATAATTATTTATAGAAAGAAAAGACAAACCCACCAGTTTAAAAATGAGCAAAGATAATTAACAGGTAATTCACAAAACAAGAAAAGCCTCTGATGAATCACAAGTAGGATATTCAATTTCATCAATCATCAAAGAACCACATCTTAAAATCAGATCCCAATTTCTACTCATATGATTGCCAAATATTAAAAACAATGGAATGCCAGGTGTTGGCAGGAGATCACGTCAATGGGAGTGTGAACGGTATGCATTTCCTGGGTGAGAGAGAGGCCACATGCGTCAAAAGTCACATACTGCTCTCTGATCCCACCACAGAGAGTCCCCAATAAACTATGGTTCAACTTAACAATTTTTCGGCTCTCAATGAAGCAAAAGACATGCATACTGGGTAGAGGTTGTTCAGCTAGCGTTTTGCATCCAGGGGTTCTATATTGACGGGTTTAACCAAAAAATACATGCAAGAAAATGTGTCTGTAAAGAACATGAATAGGCTTTTTTTTTTTACTTTTCTTGTCATTATTCCCGAAACAATAGAGCATAACAATTATTTACTTTGTATTAAGTATATAAGTAACCTAAAAATATTTTAAATTATTGAGGAGAGTGTGTATAGGTTATACACAAATACTAAGCTATTTTATGTAAAGGACTTAAGAATCCACTGATTTCGATCTCTGAGGAGGGAGTTCCTGGGACCAAGTCTGCTCCACTACTGGGGACAACTGTACTTTGAATTTTGCCTTTTGCTCTTGCCCTGGGCTAGCAATGAGTATGATGCTCTCCTGTCATGCTGGGCAGCAGCATCGAGCTGACCACTGCTTCCCGTCTGCTCTGCAGTCACAAGGCTAAGCAGCCAATGCTCTGCCGCAGCCTGCGTCGCTTAACTGTGATTTCAGTAGATTCAGGGTACTAGGTACATTTTCAATTTAGATATTTTCAGCTCATTAGGGGTTTATCTTGACGTTACCCCACAATCAGTTGAGGACGAAACATAAATGTGCAAAAATATTTAGCTGCAACCATATTTATTATGGCATGCAAACATCACAATAAAAAAGAAAAAAATTAGAAGCCATCTGAAAGGCCTACATCCAGGGAAATCATTAAACGAAGACAATCTAGTTTTGTTTCATCTTTAGCAGGACATCATGCAGTGATTAAAACAAAAATATTTCCTGCCATTAGGCAGGAAACGTACAAGTAATTAAGTGAGAGTTACAAAACTTTATATTATCTGAAATTGTATACATTAATACTTGCTAGATAAAATGTAAGGGCATATAGCAAAATAGCCAGTGTAGGTTATCTCCGGACGACAAACTTTTGCTCCTTACTTACTTACAAATTCAAAAGTATTTACAATAAATTTTAATTACTTTTGAGGGATTGTCTAAATGATAACATTTTTAATGCAGATTCTACTAACCTATTACTAAGAGTAAAACTATCTCAATAAAATTTCCTTTAGTGTTCTAAGACACTAAGAAAATCATTCTGATAGGTTTTTGTAGCCTGTTGCCAGTTATATGTATTTTATTCACTAATTCATTTACTTATTCTTTCAATCTTTATACATCTCTGGTGATTGCTTGAATTGCTGACCCAAGTATAGTGGAGTGTGTGCCCTCATGCGGCCCCTGGCCAGTGCTAATCTGAGAACTCAAAACAACAGAGGCAGGCAGAATCCAAGAGGGTCACCCACTAGGTGGGAGAAGACCCCTGTGGAGAAGATCACAGGCATGAACAGAAGACGAGCTCTGTTCATGCCTAATTTCACAGCAAGGTTGTTACCTGAGTCCTAGGCCAGAGCCATGACCCTGGGTGCCAACAAATCGGGTCCTGCCACTCACTCCAAAAATTCAAACACAAAAAGTAATGGTGACACAGGAAAGGAATTTAATCAATGTAGCTATTTCCAGAAGAAGGGAGGACCAGACACAATTACCCTAATCTTGAAGGATACCTAGGTTTAAATAAAGGAAGAATTAGGGGCAGGAGCAAAAGACGTGCATGATTAAAGTCCTGGTCAAACTATACTCTGTATGATCATTATCTCAGTTCCGGTCCTGTGAGGTGGCTCCCGCAAAGTCCTCATTGCCCTGAGGAGGTATCTTTGTTCCCATGAGATGACTGTTTCCACTTACAGGAGCAGCCTCGGTTCTGATCATAGGTAATTTCTCCTTCCAAAGTGAGTGATTCCATCATGTTCTGCCTGGAAGGCTCTGCTTTTCCTGGAATCTAAGGTGACTGGCAGTTAAAGCCAATGACTAGAGATTTCTAGGCACTGCCCCAGGGGTCTGGACAGGACACTGTAAAAGCTGGCAGTTGAACATCCCTACAAATCTTGCGAATACCTTAATTACTTTTATGTTGGTGTCCTCAGTCTTAAAGAGGTACAAAATAGGTTAGGTGAATTTAGGACTAATAAACCTTGTAGTACCAGTTTTTAGACAGCCTTAAGTGATAAACACACCTACAGTGCAGAGTTGAGCAAAGATCTGACCCAAAGTTTAAGGCAGTGAAGGCGACAGACATAAAACGGAGGCAGAGATATCAAGCTGTATTCTGCTTTCAGTTACCTATTGGGCACCTGAGAGTCTAACAGCAAAGGCAGCCTCTAAGTCCCTGTTATATAATATAGCCAGTGTAGGAGTGAACCCAGGGGAGAAGAGAAGGTGTCAAAGGGGAACACAGGTAGAGGGCACAGCCTGGGCAAAGGCGAGGAGGCTTGAAAACGCAGACACATGCAGGTTGGCACAGCCAGAAAGTTGGATAATTGTTGGGAGATAGCTAGAGAAAGCAGGCTGGTCAAGAGCTTCTTTGGCATTTTTCTTAATTTATAAAAAGAAGTGATGAAGCCATGCAGAGTTCCTGCCATCCTATTCATGTTTGCAGATAGCATGAATTTGACAGCTTCACACCTAATCATCAGTGGACTCCACTGCCCTAAACTGATGGCTACAGAGACCTCGGGGGTCTACATCTAAGGGACAGGGATAGGGACTTATCGCAAGCTCCTGGATAGGGAGCTTGCTTCCACAAGTTCCTTCTCTCCTGCAAGATCAAGGGCATAGAGTTTTCTGTCTTGTTAAATGTTCTACACACCCAAAAATCAACCACTCAAATAAGAAGAGGATAGGAGTGCCAGAAAGAGGGAAGGGGGGAAAGCAGGAAGGGAAAAAACGGAAAGAAAGGGGAAAGGGAAATCATGGAGAATTGTAAATAAACCTGCTGTAAATAAGGATGGAGGGAACAGAAGGGAGGGGAGGGGAGGGGGTGAGAACCAAGAGACACCATGTACAGGTACAAAACAAACATGTTAAATGTGATCAATATATGGACAATGTACCAATACATGTTCTTGGTTAAAAAATAAAAAAAAATAAGAAGAGGAAAGTCACAGATGCTTGACAGAGCAGAATTGCATTGAATGAAAAAATATTGCATGATGTTCCTTCCTACTCTCCCTCACCCAAACGGAAACATATTTATTTCAGTGGGATAAAAGTCAGGAGGGAAAGGTGGGATTAAAGTTAGAATAAGAACCGAGAGTGGGCAGCAAGGAGAAATGTCTGAAATTTCTCCATTCAGAGCAGCGAACATCTCCTACTGGACCAACCCCCATGCATCCCTCAGTCTATTTCACACAACCCAAGGCAGGGCTGAGGTTCATCACGGTGGTTGGAACCCAAAGAATAACTCTCCCACCTCGTGCATTTGATCTATGACTGCCCAGATGTACCCAGCACCATGCCAGCCCACAGAGAACTCTGGGAACACAGAGAAGGACTTCCTAAGCCTGCAGCAGCACGTGGTGGTTGGGTTACCTGGCACTCCAATGGCTCAAAGGTAATGAATGGCGATCAAATCACCCCTTCCTGAGTTCTTTCAAGATGCTAAGCACAGTGCTAGGTGGTCCACAGATCTTCCCAACAAAGCACACCTCTGAGCCTATTATCATTCTCCCCACTGTGGGATGGTAAAACCAAGACTCAGGGATGGTCGATGGACAGAGCTGAGAAGCTCATCACCTGCTCGCCTCTCCTGACTCTCCTCTTCCTGGACAATCCTCCACTCCACCCTACTGTCGGTCTCATTTAGCTACTTGTCATTTTCTTAATCTACCAGAACTTTCACTTCCTCTGCACCTTTGTTCAGTCTACGGCTATTGCTCAGGGACCCTTGTCTTTGTCCAGCTGGCTCTCATCTTATTCATCAGCTCGATAGTTACTTCCTCCAGGAAGCCCTCCTGAGCACACACGTCTCAGATTAAATTAAGCACAGACACAGAGGTCTTCTTGCCCTTGCCTGAATTTGCCATGACCATACTGCTCTCTAGGTTGTGGAGTATGGTTTCCCCTCCACCCAAAACTCTGTATTCATATGGATGCATATACACATGCAATCACCTCTTCCCCTAATCCCACTTGTCCTTCACATAGCACAAAAGTCAACAACTCTGAGAAACCTTCCCCCATCCCCACAGTCCACCACCCAAGAGCAAGTCCACTCTGTTCAGTAGCCCTGAGGGAGACATTGCCTTCATCATCTCTTACTCTTCACACTGATTTCTCATTGTTTCCACATCATCGTTGAACTTTCAGGGTAGCAAATGTCTCATTATTTCCAGGCTCAGAGTGAACACATAACAGGTGCTTAGTAAGCATTAATTAATGCTCACCCTGCACACTTCCTTCTTGTCTGCACCTAGAATATGGGAATCGAGAATTATTTGCCCAATGTCTTCATTTGCCTTGAGCTGATATTGTCATTGAAACCAGAGGCCCTAGGCTTTTGTGGCCAGAAATGAAGAATCCTGAAAGAATAAAAGAAAAGACTTGCTTTGCATGCTTTTGAGAATGAATGGCACAGAGGTAGACAATATCATTTTTCCAAAGATAAAAAGTAACTAGGGGCGGGGGGGGCATTAGTCAAAGGGAGGGAAGACCTTACTGAAAATTAAAGCTGTGATCTTATATCCAGTTATCATGAAAAGGAGTTATTTACATATAGGGAATTCTTACAGGATAGCCTGTCAAGTGTCAAGGTTCACTCAATGTAATCTTTAAGCCTAAGGTGTTTCTTTTTTTTTTCTTTTCTTATGTGTTGGGGGACTGTATTTACTCACTTTTATTCACTTCATGTTTGTTATGAGAAATTAATCATATTTATCATGCTCATAATACTTAATCCTCTTAAGACCTCACATATCATATTTGATTCAAGTGGCAATCAAAGTGGTGCAAATTCCCTTGGAATTAGGAAAAGACATTTGTAAGTTTTTTCTTCCTTATATAGTTTATAAAATTAAAAGTGTTATTACATGAGATTCACTGATAAACCCCATTATATGATAAGTCATGTTAGCAGCATGTAGTTTTGATTGTATGGGAGGAAAATGACACTTCATCGCTCCAGTTTTTTCTCCCCAACCCAAAATTCAGTTCAATCACAAAAAAAAATAAAAATCCAACAGACTCTAATTTGGGAATTTCTGCAAAATATCTAACCACCAATATAACTTAAAACTGTCAAGGTTGTCAAAGCCTGAGAAACTGTCCTAGCTAAGAGAAGCCTAAGGAACTAACATGATATTCTGGTTAGGATCCTGGAACAGGCAAAGGACATTAGATTTAAAAAAACAAGAAATCTGAATGTAATCAGATCTTCCCCACCATCTTAGTTGAGGTCAGCCTGGATCAACCAACAGTTCGCTTCCTTCCAGACATGTGAACAAGTTCAGTCAAGATTAACAAATTTCCCAACTTACAAATTCTTAAGCAAGCCCAGCCCAAAGCAAACCCAGCTTTGATCATCTGAACCCCACTGAGTCTCAAGCTAAGTGAGTATTTTGTGTCTGATTATTACAAAGCATTTTTGTGGCAACAGGAAGACATATTTATAAGTCGATTCCAACTGAAAAGAGATGCTTTTGTGCAGAAGAAAAATGAAAGGGATGATTTCAGGAGCTCCTTTCCCCAGAAGATAAGAGTAACAGGACCCTGACTTTTAACGATCAACTCCACCTTGCTCTCTAAACAATTCCAGCATTTATCTTTGCACATAAATAATACGAGACTCCTAAATTTCTCTGGATGAGGATAGGGGTAGTCACTCCAGGGTAGCGATTAAGCATGTTAGGCTCTTGTGTCAGCTTCCTGGGTTCAACTCACTGCCACTTACTTTATTTTGTGACCCTGAGCAAATCAAGCAATCAGCTCCTCAAAGGGTTGTGAAGTTCAAAGGAGGTCATAGGTATAAATTTCTCAGACCACTGGGTGGTGCATACAGCACATACTCAATGGAGCTATCAAGTAGTAGGAGGAAGAGTGTTCTCAGGCTAATTCATCAACACAAAATTTTCCCCCATGCTTCTTACCTGGATGATCCCTAGTTCTCCTGTAAGACTCTTGTTACCTCCCCAAGAAGCCTTTCCTTTGTATTCTTCCTTTGGACTCACATAGAGCAAAGTCCTCTTCCTTCTCCTGTAGCTTGGGACATTATTTTGAAATGCTTTCCATCGTTGTCTTTCCCTCTAGATTGTAATTATCTTAAGGATAGAGTCTATACCGTTTTGTTCTTTGTGTAACCCAAATGTTAGCCTCACAGCTACAAGCTCCATGCACCCTGAGACCTAGATTGGCTTGATCCCCCGTCACTGTTCTTGGGGAGATGACAACTCCCAGGGAACTGACATTGTCATGATATCTTCTTACTCCAAAGCTTCCAAGGGAATCAGTTCACTTTATATCATGTTTTTCTTTCTAGTATACACTTTCTCTCTTCCTTAAAAGTTGATGTAGATCTGGAGCTTGACTCATTTCTTCATTTGCAGTCCATGAGCTCACAGGCAAGGCTGAGGGCTTGGATGTTGCGTTCCTAGAAGCAGGCATGAGAAGAAGGGTTGGGCATTTGAGGCCCCAGAGGAAAAGCATCCAAAATTTCAATAGTGGAAGAAAGACTCTCGTGATTTCCTGACCTGGCCTTCCCCTCTGGTTTCTCTTCTCTCAGAAAACCACATGGAGGCCTTGGAAAGAAGGGCCTCAGCTTCATGGAAGGCCCCACATGTAGGCTCTTATTGCCTAAATTCCAATTATGGTTCTACATTACAGATTTGCGATGTTGTCCCTAAATGATGGCATTCATCATACAACTTGCAGTTTGTGTCCCTAACCAAGTTTCTTTTCATAGAGAGGCCAGTGAACACCATGTGTGTTAAACATAAATCAACCCTGTAAGGAGAGGCTGGCTCCAATTTTCCTATCAGAATATTAATTTACAAAATGGATTTTGGGCCAAGCTGAATATATTCACTTCTAGGAATATACATGAACTGACATATTCCTAGCCACAACACTTTGCATGGCCATGAAGTAATAAAATGCATGGCCACGAAGTAATTAAAATAATCTCATGAATAAAACCATATTAAGGTAGAAATGCTGCTTTTTCTCACTTTCATGTATATTGTAATAATTTTACTCAAAGTCTTCATGTGCATCCTCAACATATTTTCATCGTTAGAGGTATTCTTTGAGTTATCTAACTTAGCTCTGCAGAGAATATCATCCATATGTCTGGGGAAGGGATACAAGTTCACCTAGGAATTATACTCACACTACAAACACAATCCCAAGCAACAAGTGCCCACTTTCAGAACATGCAAAGCTTTGTTTTCATTTCTCTTCTGGTATGTATTTTTGATCTTCAAAGCAAAATCACTTAATTTTATTGTTTTATGAAGCTGTCTATTAAAAGCTCATTTACAGTCTCACCTAACATTTATGTTTGGGAAAGCATAACCAAAAAATCAAAAGACAATCTGGATTAGATTCCTTTGCCTCTTCTACCTGACTATATCAGGCTATCTGTCAGCATCTGAAATTAGCATTGTTTGAGATCATTTCAGGCTAATTGTCTTCCTCTGTTATTACACTGGTGATAAAAAAAAAAAATAAACAGAAAAGGCAGCACATAATCTGAGACACCCATGAGAATTTAAGTATGAAGAAACATCTTCTCAAAAACAATCAAGGAGTGGGGAAAGTAAAGACCTTGCTTTATATCTGGACATAGAGAGAAATACTTTAAGCTTGTATTGTCCTATGGCTCTCACAAAAATGTTGAGTTTTTTAATGTCAGAAGTTTTATGTTCTTTTTACATCTAAAATAAAATATATGAATTCTGCATTTTTGTTTTTTAATGTGCAAATGAGGCTTGCATACATCCACTCCTCTCCCCTTATGGGATCACCATCATTCTTGTCTTTTTGCTTTCTCAGTGGCCACCCTAAAATACATATGATGGCCCAAGGATCACTTTGCAAGCCCCCGTGATCATGAAGTCATATTATTGAAACACGCAGATTGATCACAAGTTACCAAAAGCCAGTGACATGGAGGCAAATTTATTTCATAATATTTGTCATTTTCATTATATTGCTCTCTTGTTCTAATTTAAGGGGAGTCGAAATAATCTCTAAACTGAGCTTAATTCAAGTTCCTTTCATACCCCCTTGACTCTTCAGATAGTTCTCTGCATGACCAAAAATGGGAAGAATAAAATGACCAAATATGGAAGGGGAATTCAGGAGACCAGCCTGGGCTAAGCACCAAGTTCATGGTGAAAAACGGAGAAAGAGAGTATAACAGGAGAATTTGAACATGTTTCTGGACACTTCCTTTTACCCGGTGGAGAACCAATGAATATTTTTAGCTGATAACTGATGCTATGGTTTGAAAGTTTGTGTCTCTCCAAGATTCGTGTTGAAAATGAATCCCCCACACAACCACATTAAGAGGTAAGGCCTTTAGACAAGAAGGCCAGGAGGGCTCTTACCTCACGGATGGGGTTAGTCTCTAAAACACAGTTTGAAGGGGGAAGTTCAGCCCTTCTACCCCTTCCATGATGTGAGGCAAAGACATAGTATTCATTCCCCCCGGAGGACGTGCCAAAGGCCATCATCCAGGCAGCCGAGGCCAGGGCCCTCTGCAGACACTGAACTCACTGTCACCTTCATTTCAGCCTTTCAGTCTTTAGAATCTTCAGAAACAAAGTTCTATTCTTTACAAATCACCTAGTCTCATATATCTTGTCATAGCAGCAGAAACGAAGACAAACAATATTTGAAAAGCCTACAAGTCATTCAGCAATTTAGCATGATAATTAAGAACCCTGTCTTTGGAATCAGAAAGCTCTACACTCAAATCTGTTTGTCACTTAATAACTACAATATCTTGGACATCTCCTTTTGTATAATATTATAAACCTCAAAAACTAATTGAGGGCATTTTTAAAAAATAATTAATGTAAAATTCTTAGCATAGAGTCCAGGTATAGTATGTGTTTAATAAGTGGTGGCTATCTAGTCACATTATGAAATCATCTTTAGGGAAAATTAATTTATTGGGGTGGGTATGCATGAATGTATATGTTCCTCTAAAATACGTATGTTGAAATCCTAATCCCCCAGGTGATTGTATTAAGAGGAGGGGCCTTTGGGAAGTGAGGCTGGAGCCCTCCTGAGTGGGATGAGTACCTTTAAAAAAGAGGCCCCAGGGAGTCAACGCCCTCTCTATCACACAAGAACACAGGAAGAAGGCACCATCTATGAACCAGAAAACACCTGTGCAGGACAGCAGATCTCCTGGTGTCTTGACCTTGGACTTCTCAGCCTTCACAACGAATTCCTGTTGTTTCTGTGCCACCTGGTTTATGATATTTTGTTATAGCAACCCTAGTGGACTAGGATAAGAAGTTAGAAACAGAGAGATGATTACAATATACAGGAAGGTGGAAATTATGGCTTGGGATCCTACAAGGTTTGATAATGAAAAACAGAGAAGACAAGGCAAAAGAGATACTAAAGACAATCCAGCCAGTCATCTCAGCTAACCAGTGAAACAAGGGGACATCCATGCCATTCAGAATAAGTGGCAAAATAGGGTGAAGGAAAGAATAAACCTGCTTTTAGACTCCAAGAGTTTAAAAAAAATGATTATATACTCCAGGTAATGTTCCCTAGGAAGCTGGAAACATGAAAATCTCAGGAAATAAGTTACAATGAGAAAAAGAGACTTTGGAAAGGCTTCCACGAAAGATGAGTTAAGTACAACCACAGAAGTAGAATTCTGCACAAGATGGGATATATAAACCTACATGGAATCAGTGAAACAGCTGCTCTTACAATACTGATTTCATTGTAACTTGATTTTCTTTCTTGCTCCACATGAAGCTCCAAGAGAATGTGAACAGGGATGCTTATCACTGAATTCCCAAATACAATGGATTGCTTCAAATATTTGCTGAATAAACTTGCTGTGATCTCTTTGATTATCTCCTGTGGTTTGGAAACTACATTCATCTCCCTCCCGCCCTTTGAGGCAAGTAAACTAGGAAAAATGAGTTACTAATAGAAAGCATCTTTTAAAACAGAGTTTTATTGGGCAGCAGAATTGTAGAGCAGAATTGTAAAGCCGTCTCTGATGGAGAGAGTGTGGCAGCTGCTTGTGGGAGTGAAGAGAGAAGGGATTCCAAAGGGGAAGACGGAGGTAGTGGAGATCAAAACAAAAACACCCTGGTACTCCCTGCGTGTGATTCCAGCTTGGCGGAGAAGTCCACTTGGCCTGGATTTCCAAGCAGCACCCTCTCTCAGGAGTTCTACCACAGAGGCTCTAGCCTGCCACAGACAGGAGGGAGAGGAATGTAGTCTGAGGAGGAAGGCCAGGTTGGCTGGGTCACCCCCCCTGCAGCCCCTCCCTCCCCAGAGGGAACTCTCCACTCTCACACCTCACCAGCTCTGCCAGGTGCTTTCCCCTGCGCCTCTCTAGACTCCCAGCCTGTCATATCCCAGGGCTGACATGTCCCTCTCTCGCCATCCCACCAGAGTGAACGTCATCTCTCCAACGTCATTTCTCCAAACTCATCGATGCTCACCTTCCCTTGCAAATAGCAAGAGGATGAGAAAAGGCAAGTATTGGACGGTCCAACCCAGATAACTAAAAATCAATCCCATTTGAAAGAGGCTGCAGTCAGACACAGTCAATAATCAAATTTCCCAAGGGACTTCCCCTGGTAGGCTTCTGGGCTTCTTAGGAGATTTCTGCTACTATCATGATATGGGGAACAACTCCTGCTACACTAGGGAAACCAGCCTGAAAGACATCAGAATAATTGCACCTCTGTACCTGCCAAAAAGGATCTATTGACTGTCTCCCAGCCAAAACTTCAGGCTTCAGGAAATATTCCCATTAGGCAATCTGAGGGTAGTTGCAGTAAAGTTCCTAGAATGGCCTGACTTTGCCTTTGAAAAAAGAAAAGAAAAATTCTCACAACTACTGACTTTGTTTCCACTTCCCACAACCAGGATGAAATCAGACACTACCTCTCTAACATCAAAATCTGTCTCTCGGGGTGTGGAGAAGACTTACCGGCATGATTTGGCTGGTCTATGGTATAGGTGATTGCCAAAAATAGGGATTTGAACCACAAATCCAAAGAGAAAACCACAACTTGAGGAAAATTTGCACATACCTCTTTCCCAATCCTTTTGTCCCAGAAGAAGAAACCATACATGGACAGGGTCCAGGACTGGCCTTCCTTCTCTGCACAAGTAGCCAGTTGGACAACTGACGACCAATCTTGTTTGAAAGACGGGAGAGAAAAGGGGCTTTACTAACCCCAGAGGTGGGGACTGCCAGGGTTCAGCCAGGTTTTCAGATAACGTGAGAGAGCATGATTGTCCCTCCCAGCCAAGTGGTTTACCAGCTCGCTGAACATAATCACCTCAGATAATTAGGGAAGATGACAGATGTCAGGGTGCCATGCCAGGCTTAAGACTGCCTGTCAGTCCATAGCAACTCGAAAGCAGGGTCTTGTCTGTCTTGACCACCAATGAGGCCCCAGCACCTAATATAGTATCCAGCATGCAATGTATTCTTAAAAACTTGTTCAACTAAATAGACAGGTACCCAAATTTTGTTTATATTTGAAATTAGTAATTATAACAAAAGACAACTGGCCCATCATCAGTCCACAGCCATGAAGGAGCTCCTAGTGAGGGCAACAGACACACACAGTGGCTCTTGGGGTTCTAGCGACTTCCTTCCCAGCAACATTTCAGAAAGAGCACGATTTGGAACCAGGCGGCGGATCTGGCCTGAGTCTGGCCCTTTGACATTCTTTCTGGGTGAATGTGGGCAAGTCATTCCCCTTCTCTGAGCTTCAGATTTCTATTTGTAAAAGGAGCATAGTAATATTGAACACATTTGATTTATGCAAGAATCAAACAGAGTACGTAAAATGCCTACCACAGCACCAGATCTGTAGCAGTGTTGCATATTGTATACCACTGCTAACATTATCATAACCACCAAGGTGGGGAAAGAGAAGAGAGGTAGAGTTCCTTCCTGCCGTCCATCACCCCCATGCCTCTGCATTCCTCTCCAGACACCGTTCTGTCTTCTGGCCAGGTTCATTCTGTCAGGAGGAAGAACCAAGCTGGGCATCTCTGATTCTAGAGGCCCAGTAACCCTAAACCTTTATGCGCCTCAGTCAGTGGGTGGGCTGGTTCTCTGAGGAGCAGCCTAGGTCTAAAGCTTTTGCCAGTTTCCATCATGTAAATATTTTTCCCGTAGCTAATTTCAAGCTGCCAAAGTGATGTCACTGAACATACATTTGGGAAAAAATAAGCAATGCCACACCACAGTTCATTATTTTCACCACTCAGTCACAATATGAGTAAATAACCAAAGGAGTATAGAAATTATACTGATATTAAAATAACTAAAAAGTGATGAACTTTAAATATGCCTTATCTTTATGTTCAATATAATTCATTCGATTATAAGGTAATGTAATTTCAAGTAATGACTGGGTTTAGCAATCTGCTTGCAAAACTCCTGAAAATGTAACAAATGAGCCAGTGTCTTCCCAGCACCCTGGTCCTCCCATACCCACAGTATTGGTCTCATCAGAGTGGAGTTTGGACATTTGCTGTGGGCTTGGACATCATAAGATTCCAATGACTTACAAAGGGACTTCCCCAGAAATTAAAACAACTTTTAAGGAGTTAGATCCTCCATTAACCTTCTCTAAAAATCCCTCCAAGAGAAAGTAATCATCCTTTAGGATCCTGAATCATTTGGTTCCCTGTGTTAGGGACAAATCTATTGTGAGTCAGCACATTGGAATGCTAGGGATTTAATTTGTTAAATGGGAGGAATGGAGTGGCAAAGAGAGAAAAGACATGAACCATCATCTTGCCTCTGCCCCAACCTAGCTATGTGCCCTTAGAAAAGTGACCTCATCTTCCTTAGCCTTATTTTCATCATCCACAGAACAGGGACAGCACCAGTCTACAAGTGTGGTTGTGAGGTTGATGAGATAATGTGTTCCACTTGGCTTTGTGAACTGTAAAGCATCATTAACACGTAAGGCATGGCTTCTATGCAGAGAGCGAGACAGAAACCTGGAGTGAGATGAATCTGGGTGGGGAAGGAAGGAGGAAGCAGGTAGTTTAGATAAAGGACAATGGAAGAAACCAGGAAGAAGAGGTTTGGAGTAGGAGGCAGATAAGGGAAGTGGGGGTGAGTGAGTGCAGCACACAGCCCATTGCCTCTGTGGTCACTGCCTTAGTGTTTCCCCCGCCCTCTAGTCACACTTGCTGCAGCAAGCTCTTCCTTATTTCTTCATCATCCCCATGTGCATCCTATTGATCATCAGCACGCAGCTCAGTGATGATTAGTTTATCCGGTGTTCATGCTTTGACGTCATCTCCACCACCAAGAGTGGACGGACGCCACCTTTCTCAGCCTAGATTCTGTGCCCTTCCTGCCCTTCCTGCCCTTCCTCATGGATGGAACCACCTCAACTGCACAGTTAGCACTAGAATGATCTGGCTGCTAGAGATCTATTTGACAAAAATTCTTCTTGACTTCAACCATGTGTCTCTCTTTGACAAGATGCTTGAAATACTATTGAACCCGAAATGAGAAAAAAATGAAAATCAATTTCAATCAAGGCACTGGCTTGCTTTTGTATTTTCTTCATTAATAAATATTTTCATGCCAGTATTCTTAAAATAACTCTTGCAAAGACATTCCTTTCCCTGACCAAGGCAAATTAGAAATGGAATAACCCTTCCAAAGTCACTGCTGTCCCTGAAAAGAACACGTAAGAAATGAGTTGGCAGATGAGTTGATGTGCAGTATTAAGGCTCCAGGAATGGACAGGCTGTTCAGGAGGTAAATGTTTTCTCAGTAGAAAAGGGATCCAAGCAGAAGCTGGATAATTGCTTAGAGAGCATGTTGTAGGGGTGTTGAGAGTACCCAACAAGTTGGCTTCCATCTCAGTCTGTTTTGTGCTACTATAATAAAAATACCTGGTACTGAGAAATTTATAAAGAACAGAAATGTATTTCTCACAGTTGTGGAGGCTTGAAAGTCAAGCTCAGAGGACCAGCAGATTTTCTCATCTTGTATGGGTTGCTTTCTGCTTCCAAAACGGCACCTTGTTGCTGCATTGTCCAGAAGGAACGAATGCTGTGTCCTCAGATGACTAAAGGACAAGAGGATCCAAAAACTGTGTGAAGCCTCTTTGATCAGGGCCTTGATCCCACTCATGAGAAGGGAGATCTCACGGCCTAATCACTTCGTACCTCTCAGTACTACCACATGGACCACTAAGTTTCAACACCTGAATCTTGGAGGGGACACCAGCATTCAAACCACAGCAGCTTCCAAGACTCTTTGGCACCCAAGACTGCTGAGATTCAAATACACCCAACCTCAGACCACATCCTTTGAGCTTCACACCAGTCTCCTCACCTTCAGCAGGTCTGTTATGAAGGTCGTAACATTCCCTCCTACCAAGTGTACCCAGCCAATAAAATTATAGGGAGTCCACAAAACAGTATTCCTCATGAGACTACTCATTCTCCTTTCTGAAAGCTCAACCAGATTTACACTCCATTTTAGTCTTTGAGGACATCATAAAAACTTGGGCTCAGAAACATTTAAATTTAAGATGGAGAATCCGAGGCTTTGATGATAATATTTCTTTATATTTCTTTATTTTCCTTCTTTCTGTTGCACCATTCCATCTCCCCAGAAGCTTCCTTTATCATCTTTGACCTGGACAAAGGAAACAGCCTTGCACTGCCCCCAGTCTCTCTCGCCTCCAGCTCACTCTCCACACATCAGATGGAATGATTGTGTTGAAATGGGAATGTGGTTAAATTCCTCATCTTTCCATAGCTTGTCACTGGACAAGGAGACAAATCTTTGAGCCTGGTCTACTGAGAGTGCAGGTCTTTCTGCACTCTCCTCTCCTCCTACAGTATGCAGGCTCTACTCTGGCCCTGCCAAATCACAATGTATTGCCCCAAAACCCCATGCAATCTCCTGCCTGCCTGCTCTGTGCAAGGCATTCCTTCCTTTGAGGACAGTGTCACCTGACTCATTGTCAGTCCTTTTCCCCTGGTAAAGTTCTCTTTATTCCTTAAATTTCATCTCAAACACCACCTCCTTTTATAAGTTTCAATTATTATTTTAATTGTACAAATTTATGAGGTAATATGACAATTTGATACATTCAGACAGTGAATAATGACCAAATCAAGATCAGGTCAACTTTCCATCTTACACATTTTTCTTAATTTTTTTTTAAATTTTTAATTAACACATAATAATTGTGCGTATATATGGGGTGCTATGATGTTTCAATACATGTCTACAATAGGTACTGATCAAATCAGGATACAAGCTCCTCTGTCCTAATTGTTTCTGAAATACTGTCTTAGTTACTTTCTGGTTACTGAGACACAGTACCCAATAACAATGACTATAAGGAAAGGTATATTTTGGCTCACAGTTTGTAGCAGTTTCAGCTGGCTCCAAGATAGGGCAGCATGGCAGAGATGAAACAGCTCATGGCATGGTGGCAGGAAGCGAGAAAGAGATAAAGAGGGAAGGATGGGAGGTATACATTTCCAGGCCATGCCCTCAGTGACCACCTTCAACCAGGCTTTATCTCCCAACATCACATTTAGCTATAAACTCATCAGTGCAATAATCCCATGATGAGTATCGTATCTCCACGATCCAATTGCCTCCCAAAAGCCCAACCTATGAGCACATGAGGCTTTGGAGGGACATCTAGATATAAACCATGACAAATATAAAATAGGTTATTGTGAACTATACCCCTATACCCCCAAACTGTCCTGGAGAACACTAGATCTTACTACTTCTATCTAATAGTGTTTGAGTGCCCATTATCTAACTTACCACTACCTAGTCACTCCCGCCCTTCTCAGCCTCTAGTAATCACAATCGCATAGACTGACCAAATTATTTTAAACATTCACATATAAGAAAGCATGTGAA